>JAQIXX010000966.1:0-42355 GCA_034700605.1 Willowsia nigromaculata
ATTTTAGCTTATAAAGTTCAGTCTAATAGTTGTCTTATGTTGCACCAAGTTCGGAACCAGGGCGAGTGTCAGCAACAGCTCGTGTGACATTTTCTTAGGCAGATGTTCCTGCTGCTTCCTTTACCGACATTGCATGATAGGAGAATTATAAAGAAACTATATACGTATTTATTATACTCCACGGGCTTTGAAATGGAAGCGATGGAATTGGGATAGCGAAACGGCAGACTGTAGCAGTTTTTTGGCATTGTTAGATGCTAGTAGACGCAGTGTGGCGGTACAGATTCTCCTTCTTGAGGATTTTGCGCGAAATCGCTGATCTCATCACATTTACTTTTTTCGGAATTACCGCAACTCTATAACACTCGCAGCTTTGCACATGTTAAGATAATAATCACCTTCATCATTTCGCATTATCCTTCCTTACTCTACTTTCTATTACAACAAGAAAGTACAACACTGATGTAAGGTAATCTGATGATAGGAAATCTTCATTCACACTAAAGAGAAGTTTCGAGTAAATTGCGGTTACTTCTTATGAAGTGCATACGCCCAGAAACTGGAAATGTATTGACTAGCAAGCACGCTGTAATTTCTGCAGTATTAAGTATTCCGTTTGAAGTGAAGGCGATGATCGAGAAATTGGAAACTGTGTTGTAGGTATTAATGTATGTAGTTAGTTACTCCTGGGAATTGGGGACTACATATATTCACTTCATATATCATTAATTCCTTTGAAATGGGATTACTTAAATGTACTGTATCTGCATTCTCTGCACACCCAGCATAAAAGTATACTTTATAAATAAATCTGATTTAGAGCAAAGGTAAAATGTGCAGACATTTTTATACATGTACTGAGAAAGTGAGTTGAAACCAGAAAATGTTGCAGTGAAAGGCAAGCTGCAAAGTCAACCGGAATAATGGCACTACCGACGGGCTAATCTGATCTGTTTGTAGCCCTACATTTGTTGGATCCCCTCTAGTTTCTGGTTCTCCTTTCTCGTGGTTTTGTTTTCGCAGCAGAATGGTAGCATGATGATGAGGTGCTGCGGTTTCTGGTTTGTGCCCCCATTAAAAACTCACTCAGTACATAAATGTAAAACACCAATCTGGCATAATGTAGTTCACTCTCTATTGGTGATTTACACTATAGCTGTCTCTACATTCATTAGTATTAACATGCATAATTGTTGTAACTTACGCATAAACCTCCTTTTCTGCTCAACTGAACAATGCATGTTTTTGCTCATATTTTGAAATTTAATGCTATATGCTATATGTTAGGTATGTGTATGAGCCTTTCTTTGCATACATGTTCACATTCTGCTTTACATCGCACATAATCCCAAAAATCAACTTTGATTTGGTTTGGGGTTGCTTTCAAGCCTTAAGTTCACTGTTCCTTCTTTTTAAGAAATCGAGCAAGCAATCGATCAGCTTATATCAAATACTTTAATACCATTGATCTAGTTCAAAGTGAATACTCTTAACTAATGACTTGGTGGCAGGCAAACAGTTTGCTTCCAATAAAACCACTGTCAGAATTGCAGCCAGGTTAGATCTGCTTGAAGGATACTATACTCAATACTCTAAGGTGACATGACTTTATGAAAAGCTGGAATAAATCAGACTATTTTCTGAGCACAAGCTACATTTTGTGGATATTACATTTTTATGCTTTATAAATGCTTTCTTAGAAACGTTCGGTAAAACGTGAAAGAATTGAAACGGAGATCATGTTTGTACCAAACCAGTTGGTGCAGATTCCCAGTATAGTTTTGCTTTAGCCTCTGAAATTGATTATCATCCATCAAATTTTTATCATCAACGTCTTCCCAACCTGAAGGAATGGACCAAGCAGCATGATTTTAGCACACGTATCAAACACAGAATAAGTATCATAATGTAAGGTAGCAGAAGAAGAGGTGCTTCCACATCTGACACAAAGTAAGAGTGGAGCGTGTGCATGGTTGGATGGAAGTTTTATTGGATATTGAATCTCATGCTTCATAAATATGATTCATTTTTGTTACGTAGTAGAAAGAAATCGACTAACGATGGGATATTACTACTTGGTGGTAGCTACACCCACTTCTCTCTAGAAAGTAATCATCATGCTCTTGAGTGCTTTCACTGCACCATTAAGCTAGCAAATGGGGTTGGATTATTTGCCATTACACAATGAGGAGTTCTATAATGCACATGCATTAAATATAATGGCCGGTATAATGAAGAAGAATGGGAATTAAATGTATACTGTAACTATATATATTATCGGTCAAGCAAAAGGTAACAGTAACCTAAAAACGAGAAATAAAATTAAAGGAGCAAAGTGATAAAAAATTCTCTAAAATTGAAATCACAAAAGTTTCAGTCAACAGCTGCATAGATTCAAAACGGTTCGAGAGAAAACAGATAAACAATTATTATGTTCTGAGAATGGACAAGTAAGGGTTGATACATGTGTAGGTAGATAGATTAATTTCGAGATGGAAGATGATAATAGTGATCAATATTGATTGGCTGAATGAATGGAATAAATGAAGTGCATAGATATAATTGGAGCAGAATATTTTTGATGCACAATGCACAGTTTTATTATTAGTATGCATGTATGAACATTTAAAAAATATGTGATAATTTATTAGGTATCCCGTCGTATTTATATCTAGAATATTCATTCCTAGAACAATATATTATATGACGATCGCAAATCTATGCATAATGGAAAGTACGTTTCTGAAATTTTCTCCTAATAAAGTCCATTGCTTCCAACAAAAAAATGAATGAATGGCAGTATCATGTTGAACACATGAACATAAATGAGCAAGTTATTGCTTTGCTCACTAAGCATGAAAATCAAAATAATGTTGAATTCTTTGGATCTATATGCACACAGTCTGTACGTGGACAAAATATATATAATTGAGACTAATTAATGGGAATTGGTGATGGTGAAACAAGTTCTCTAATTGTACTTCAAAAGCTCATTGTAAGAAGTAAGTATAGTGCTAGCTTCTTTATTTCTGCTTAGCAGAGCATAGATACTTCTGTATATCTGTGCACTAAAAACATTATGGGTGGAAGAAATATTTGCACCTACTTAAGAGAATGTATATCTAGAGTTAACAGTAAATTGGCACGAAATACTTGGAGTGCTGTCCTCTCAGGTTTTCCTCTTTTCTCGCGTTTCCGGCAAAGTGAACATCACTCTCACCGGCAACAAAGAACCCACAACTTTCATTCTACTACAGCACGTGTATATATTTCCATTTTCATCACGCTCCTTATTTCCATCTTTCTTCGACAATTTTCATTCCATAGAGGGCTCCTCAAAGCTATAATATTATGCCATTTTAAGTGCATACAAAATTTGAAACTCTTTATCGTGTCACTACTGTCATTTCCAAACCTTCAAGTTTAAAAGTTGAGTATTTGGAAGACAAATCAAATGCTTTTAAAGTTTATAGCTAATAATATGTATTCACTTTTTGTGCGTTTACCAGACTCGTTGTCTCTACTGCAGGAAGGTTTCTTTGCTATCCCCCGCGTTCTCAACGGAGACTCTAAATTACAATGTCACGTGTAACTGGAAAGCCCCCAACACATTGGCGACGACCAATAACTCGCACGTATGATTACAACGTGTCCTTGGGGGAAAACTACTACAAGCCGCAGCTTGATTACATTGAGTCACGGAAAGGACGTGGTAAGACGCCACCATCAGCGACCACATTTGCCGAGCGACTTTTGCAATTCCCACCGTCAAGACAGCGGTCCTCATCTGCCACCCGACGTGCTGAGGAATCTTCTGCATCCAATGCTGGACTTAGTTCGTATTCTACTGCGGCATCTGCAGCTGAGTCGTCTCTGGGAAGATATGCGTCATTAGATGATTTGGGTCTTGATGACGACATGACTATTCGAAGACGAAGGCAGCTTATTGATGCATCACTTGAGAATTTGGCGGATCGTGGGGCAAGCCCATTGTTATCCCCAGCGGTTGGTGGTGGAAGGCATCGAGTCACGTTTGGTGATAAAGTTTTGGATGCTGTTGGAGTAAAAGAGGTTGGTGGGTCACTCCAGTCCAGCTCTTCTACATTAACCAGTTCTCTGAGTAAATCACAACAGCAAAGACAAACATCACTAATGACCAATGACGAGGGAGATGCAATTGACAAGATACTTGCGGACAGGCGAAACAGAAGACAACAAGGTTTATTGGCGATTCAGTCGGCAGATGCTGATTTGTATACGGAGGACCCTTTGAAGTCACCAAATATCTCTCAAAGATTGCAACAAGCTCGTCGAGAGCTTGATGAGATGCGAGATGAAATGAAGACAAAAGACGAAAGTAGTTCAGTCTCCTCCAGATTTCGTCAGAAGCTGCGAGCAAAAAGGGAGCGGGAGGCGAGAGAGGAACAGCAAGATCAGTTTTTTGGAGGTTCATTATCTGCGCTTAATGAAATTGGTTCATCAGCCTCATCAACTGCAGCTTCTAAGGCTCGACAATTTCTTTCTGAATCTTCTTCTTCTGGGGCTGCCACTTCTGGAAGATCCTCATCATCCCAGCAACTTAAAATGTCTTCAATGTCTTCCTCAGCTCAGAACATATTCGATGATGATGACTCTGAAACTGCTGCGCTTCTAAGCAAGGTGGCTCAAATCAGGAAGAATGCAAAAGCCAGGCTGGCTCAAATTACTGACGAGGATTTTCCAGACTTGCAAATTGGGTCTTCTCTCGCTTCCCGACGTGCTGGCAGAAGACTCGACGAGGATGATGATTTTGGATCTGATTTCCGGTTGGCGAATAATTCGTCTTCTGCAGGGAGTGGTGGACGCTCTGTAGCGATTTCTAAGAGAACCGTTAGAGCTTCATATGATGTAGAATAAAATTTTGTCTATAATTGCATATTATTATGTTTCACTACTTTCTCTTTTTTTCTTGGCATCCTTGCTCAAAACTGCAAAACAATTTTCTCTTTGCTTTCTTTTCACTACAGGTTGTAAATCATACGTAGTTCCGGCTTACTGTTTGTATTGAATTAATTAAAAAATCCAATACGCTTGTTTCTCTAAACTATTATAATTAGTGGAAAGTTTTCCTTGCGTTGTGTCATCATATCAAATGAATGCTTTGTGTTGGTATAAAATATATGATGTAATTCAAACCTTTCATCTATTTAACTTGTTATATATATGCTTTTTAATCTCTATGCGTTGATTACAATAAATTATACGTGGCTTCCTCTTTTACACTAACATGTTCAAGGTTGGAGCTAGATCATGATAATTACGATTAGGAGCGAGGGAGATGATACGCTTTTCTCTAAAAGCGAAGGGAAACGCTGTAATTAAGGTAGGAAATAGATAATAAAGATAAATGAGGTCTCTTATACTGTTCATGAGTCGTGTGGGACGTAGCACTTGATGTCAACAAAATCCTCCCACGTAGTCGTCCACAAGCAAAGTCATACACAACGCAATAATAAACTTTACCTAGAGGAATGTGACTTTTACTTTCACTATCAAATCGAATCAGCTTCCTGGACGGACGCACTTCAACACAACCACAGCTCACAACTATACTTTCACTT
This sequence comes from Willowsia nigromaculata, assembly GCA_034700605.1. Taxonomy (NCBI): domain Eukaryota; kingdom Metazoa; phylum Arthropoda; class Collembola; order Entomobryomorpha; family Entomobryidae; genus Willowsia; species Willowsia nigromaculata. Next base: position 5,601 of record JAQIXX010000966.1, read on the forward strand.
TCAAATGTAAAACAACTGTTGACAAAAATATTTGTATAAGTGTAATAAAATGATTTTGACATGATTTGTTATTGATTCTTTTCATTGTATTAATGTACATATTCCATTATTATAACCTTGATTTATGTATGTTGTATGTAATTCCAAGAAAATACACGGTCGTGTTTTAAAATTTTCATGCTGTTATAATGTCATTATTTTCACTGCCTATAATTTTCAGTTTCACCATTTCAAAAAGGGCTTTTCCTTAATCGTGACTTAGAATGCATGGTTTTTTGCTCGCAGGATTTCTTAGTGTTATCTTACAAGTTTACAAATATTTGATTATTTTTATCAGGAACTTCACTAAAAAAAGAACAAAGGTTATTTTCAAATGATTAGATGACAAGGTCAACGCATATTATCCGATAACCCGTGTGCACTGTTTTTTTGTCTTCTCAGAATGTCTAGCTGTAGGATGTGCGAGATAACAAAAGTAAATTAAAAATTGAATATGAGAGGGTGTGAAAGTCAAAGGCAATAAGTGTCCTTTGTGGATACAATGAATTCCTTTAGGTACTTAAATTTCAAACGAAGACTACAATAATAGAAGTACGAAGTATAAAAGACCTTGTTCCTAATGGAATTTGAGATACACAGGTGGACTTGAGTTTTATTTATATTTTATGCTATAGTCGTCGTGAGTCATGACGTGTGGCATTTATACAAGACATACACGTTTCTTGTTTAATAGGCAAGGTAAGTAGAATCAAATAGGCACTACAAGAGCACATTAGTTTACATATCATGAAATGCTCAAAGACTGACCAAACTTTTTTCGCAATGTCATGAGAGCATCTGGTACGATGGTGTATTGCTCCCTTTTGTGCTTAAAGGTTCAAGTAAAATTTGACACTTCACTACCCTATAATTAGCCTCTTTGAGAGTTCACAACATTCTTGGAAAAACGACAGACTTTTTGGTGCAATTGGAGCTCTAATTAGTTAACGAATGATGGGGGAGTGTTTACTGAAAACTTAAAATTACACGAGTAGTTGTGACATCGTTGCTTTCTTCTATAAAAAACATGAAGCAATGCTTGTTGTGGGAGTTCTTTGGCAAAAATAGTTCATGCAACGATTTCATTTATGCTGACTAATCCGAACGATATCCTTCCTGTAAACTTTGAATGAGTTTCGTATGAGCAAGGATAATGAAGAGTTCAAAAGTATGTATAGGTATAACAACATATATTATCAAGTGAAAGCTTTTTGAAATTGTGTATTGATGTTTTAAGCTACATTCCAGCTCAACCCTTTTTCAATTCTCTGTCTAGTTAGTGAGGTATACTAATAAGAATCGCTTCAAACTTTTTGAGCATACTTACAATGTATTTGACATCCGTTTGAGAGACTAGACAGACAGATATGCTTCTGAAAGGAAACAATAGCATTGCCTACATTGTTAAAAGAGGTACCTTAATATAATCTTCTGCAAATGTTCTTGTTTTCAGTCACGATGTAGGACCAATTCAAAATATTGAGATCTTTCTAGAAGTTGTCATCATATCATAATATCCATCCATCCAATCCACGCTCCTCGATACTCCCACGCAGTCAAATTTTATAACAGAACATGCACAAGAAAACTAGAGGTATCCTTTCACCAATGTGATGGTGAAAGCAAATTCAGGATTACCTATATTGAAATATTAAGAGACAATTCCTAATTTTCCTCTGATTGTGGAAACCTCCCTTGCAAAATCCCTGTTTTTGAAAGTAATTATCAAGTGACTATAGAGTATTTTGCCGTAGCCACTCACAAATTGTCAGTAAATTGCCTTGTCAGTAAATAAATCATTACGCTGCAGGCTCACGTCGAAAATCTTTGTGAAAGTTATAACGCATACCAAATGGTATACATAAGTACATACATACATACTTGGAACTGGATCAATTTGGGATAACGATTTGATTTTAGAAAGTAAAATTGTAAAAGAATGACTATCAGCCTATGTCATCTTATGTCCTTAACCATACATCATGCATAATAATGACATCAAATATCCTTGAAACCGTTAACATAAACAATAAAGGTATTATTATGTTCCTCCAAATTTTATCATATCTTTTAATACTATGTAATCACTAAGAAGCAAACTTACAACTTGGGAAGTAGGAAGAAAGAAGAAAGCGGTTACATGCATGACATTTATGTACCTAACGGAGCTCAACAGGCTCGTGGCTCATCCAAAATAAATCTTCCGACAAAAAAGATCTGTGATGATTACGCAAGCTTTGATTTGAGGAAGTTTTCACAAACTATTGAGCATCATCATCGTATAAATTCACAACCCCTTGGAGCACTACTAGTTGATAAATAATGGAGAAAGTGAAAACAACGAAATCGTATTATGCTGACTAGTGTTCCCCAGACTTTGCATAAATTGATCAAACGAATAATACAAGGAACCTCTTCCCGTATTCTGCGGAGATGAGTTTGTTTATTTTTGCTCGATCGATTCGCTTAGCATTCTCAATAAGTTGTTAGCATAAAAATATATCCCTTCGTGTAAACAATTCAACAAAGGATTCATCTGTAATTGGATTTCGATACAAAAATCACAATTTATTTTATTTTCCTTGTAGGATATTCAAGTTTCAAGTATAAAGTTTCAATATGAATTGTACACAAATAAAACTACCTATCTGTTTATATTTTTTGTGTCAATGCTTTGCTAGGTATTATGATTATGTCATTATTTTCGGATTGCTTGTTAACTATCTCTCTCCCTCGCTCTTCGACTCTCTTTGTGTCTGCATTACATTTACACTAATAGGATATCGTGAATGTAAAATAGAATGTAAACATTTTTTTATCACATTAACAGTTTTTTGTGCGTCACTGTTCATCATTATATTTTTCTGCGAGCAGCAACAAAAAATGTTTTCCTTTTTATCGAAAAACCTTCTCTAGAATCACAAAACGAAGCTGGAAAAGTCAGCTCTGGTATATTTGAGGCAAAAGTAGAGTGTCACGAAGCGATAGAGAAGATGACCGGGAAACATAATAAAGTAAGCAAGTGTGGAGCTGATATCTTCTCCTCTCCATTGAACTGTCAAAATGATGAAGATTGCCGTACTGACAAGTATAAGGAAAAAAGTGAAAGCGCTCCACCACCGGAACACTCGACGTCGCTCCTGTCAAAATATTAAAGAAAGCATGATAAAACATCTATAGAAAAATAGGTACAGAAGTTTGAAAAGAATGAAAACTGGAAATTAGAATCACTCACTGAGGAAACTAGCCATATTCCAATCGCATTCACAACAATTCGTATGACTCGGAGAACAATTTCTTCAATAATGATAGGTGGATAGGAGTCCCCATCATGCCCTTGTAACCGTATACCAAAGAACTGGATGAACTCTAAAATGTTTTATTCAAAATAAAATATGAATGCTACTCTTAAATAAATAGTTATAAATTTTTAAAAACTTTTTAAAACTATAATTACTAACGTCTTGAAATAAGATATTCTGCATCTAAAACCTGTCAAGACAAAAAGAAAATTAAAGCATATAGATTAGATGAGAAACATATTAAGCACTTTAACAAAAAGTTATCCATAATCATCTCCATCTATAAATAGTTGCAAAGAGCTAAAGGGCATTATAAGGATTTTTGAGTGAACACTGAAGTAGCGACAGTTGTGTAGGCGGTACATACACACAAAAGACATATGAATGGCTGTCGACATTAAAATTTGGGATATTTGCTCTATAATTAAATACTATCATAATATTATTATTTATATATAAATAGCATTAAGTTTCAAAACACACATTGCTCATCATTTTACTGAAAAGATTTTGAGTAGTCAAGTGATGCATTCGTTGAATTAATGGATTTACACTGACAAGGCGGGGTACTAGTCTCTGTCGGCATAATATTTTTGTTTACTTTAATCCAATCCAGTAAAGTGAAAGTTTCTCTTTGTGCGACAGATAGAGGCTACAGCTCTATGCTACCAAAATAGATTACAAATCTTTCTCATAAATCGAGTCCTAGTGTGCCATCCTGCCAAACAAATTTTTTTGGTAGTACATGTGGGTCATCATAGATTTGGTAAACACGTGATATGAAGAGCACGTGTTTAATTTTAATTTTAGTTATACTCGCCTTCATAATAAAAACATAAATAAAAACATGTTTACAACCATGTTAACAACCTTTCCCATTATGTTAACAGAGAGAAAGCGTGTCAACTTACAATTTCTGACGTCAGGAAAAACGTGGCCGCAATTTTCGTCTCATTACTGAAGTACTCCCAAATGAATGTAAGGCCCTTCCCTATGGGATGTAGAGTTTCCTGTCGACATAACGCTCTATAGCTAACACTCGCAATGAGGATGACGTAGGCGTTGAAAACAACAAAAATCAAGAAGGAGTAAGCAATGGACCACGCATGTTTTGTATCAATTTCATATTGAGCGGCCACCACCGTGTTAATGACCAAGAAACATGTAAGTGAAACGCTGGACAGCACTGTAATGATGATCCACGCAAGAAGACAACCCAAACTCCCCTTTAAAAATGAACAATACAAAGGAAAAGGTTTATAAATACACCAAATGAAACAGTACACTTGTGCCTATATTGAGATGTCGTAATAACAAATTGTGGAACGCCGGAAGTGACAAACAAAGCGGTGTAACTTACGCAAGTTACACCGCAGATATAAGCAATTCCATTTCATTTAATAATAATGAGCAGCGGCCACCTATATTATGAAAGATTAAGAACAAACAAAGAGAAAGCAATGTTTTGTACCTTTATTATTGCACCAATCCATAATAGACCAATGGTTGCAATAAGCCGAACTGTTATTGCTACCGTGAGGAAAATTAACTCCGGCATGCCTGCAGTGTTGTATAAGAAAACATTATGAGAAGACAAATTCCTAGAAAGTATTTTTGCTAACAATATAAACCCATTATATTTGTTCGTTTTTATATAATACGAGTAAGCTAAATATCATGTAGTGACTTATAGATTGCTTTGTTATAATAGGTATGTGTATTTAATAAATTAGAGCACAGATAATTGAACTTGAAGCAAAGTCAATAAGAAGTAGATTTTGTTCATTTATCATGCGGGGAAAGTGCATTCGGGTAACTACCATAAAACTCCGAGATGTCCAAGGAGTGAAGGGTAAGTCCTTGGTAAATAAAAATCCCTACGTCTTTCATCTCATTTCGTATCAGATCAACCTAAATTAAAATTGCCACCCGGAGACAGGAAGAAAAGTAAAGAAACGAGTGAGATTAGTGAGCAATAATTTTGTTAACTGTGTACGTACGTACACACTACGTGTGGAATCACTTAAATTCCAGTTTTTCACTGGTCACATACCGTTTCCACGATTGCGATTAGAAGAAGCACATTTCCCAGCGGAAGCCATAGGCGAATCCATGAACTCACAGCCATGATGATGATGATGGTTTTGCGCTACTTTTGAGAAAATGCTAACTTGAGCGTAGCAATGTAATAGGTAGTCTCTAATGCTCGGAGAATTCTAGTAATTCCATGGAACAAACTTTCTTCCTCTGGGGAGGAGAAAATGGAAAGTGAATGCGTAGCGGAATTGGGGGATTAGTTGTTGACAAAGAAGTGTAGTCGAAGTGTTTTCAGACTTCCGGTCACAGCGCAGTTCATATATTGTATCAACGAAAGATGTTTCAATACAGTTTTGATGGTTCTGGCTTCAAACTTTTTAGGAAAAGGACTTTTTAAGGCTTCTTTTTGGCATTGGAAGAAGTCGAAACGTGTAGAAAATTGTGTCTGTTCGTGACGACTTCACTAACTCTAATTTGCAAAAACTTGGATGTGTATTTCTAGTTCATCGTCTTTAACTAAGCATTTAGCTTTTACACAGTTCCCATCTAATGCATTCCTCACGTAAAACCTTTCGTAAAAATTTATAAAAATGTGTGTGTTAGTTAAACAAAATTATCATACTTTATCTTCAAACATGATTGTAGGGTGCTGCTGGTGGTGTAGTGGTAGCATCAACTTGTTTGCTACGCAAATGGTCTCATGATTAAGATAAAATTGCTTAAGAAATCAAAAACGAGCAACAAGTCATAATATCAATTTCATCAATTAATATTTCAATATAAACATTAGTAAGACCGGAATGCTGAGATGAAGCTGCAGGAACGATAATGAGTCAAGTGGCATATACAAAAAAGAATGTATCTTTAGAGAATCATCATGACCCATGAGAACAAAGATGTCATTATAAACATTCATTAAAATTGAAGGCATGCAACAGTTATACAAATCATACAAGTGTCATCTTCGTTATGTATTTTATATGACTACATAACTTTTTATTTGGAACAGCAACTTGAGAATGCAGCAAGCAGACTTATAAGTTATAGCTGAGCATAAGTTCATTAATTCACTCTGCATAAATGTAAGTAATTTTGAGTTTATATTTTGGATTTGTGTATATGAAGTTTCATTGAAACTCAAACAGTCTTGATTATGCTACAAGTTTTATGCATTTTATTTTTCATTTCTGTATGTTGTCAACATTTTAATCTGTACTTCCTTTTAACCTCATATTGACCCGACTGAAATAGCAAGTAGATCGAGATTGACAGTTAAATCAGAGTAGACAACTTTACAAGCCATGGGGAAATTCGTAAGAGAGTTAGGAATTGTGGTGTGGGTTATTCTTTTCCTTTTAATATTTTTATGTTAATCATTGGATTTCATAAACTTCTTCTAACTTGACAGAAGTTTAAATTAGTTTTGATGTTGTAGCTCCCAATAATAACTATCGTAATCATACCTACGAACAGCATTACCATTTGATCATCACAAAAATAGGTATCAAACTATATCTCAAAGTTTCACTGTATTTAAACTAGTCAATGCATACATTTAAAACCCGCTAGCTGCTAAACGCTCATAACATGCCATCCATATAGGTAATTATCATCCCTATAAATTCCTGTGTTTGCTATGCTTTTCATATGACATTGAACTCAGCGGCTGTCTAATTTGCAATCAATAACTTTCGTTGAAATTAGCTCTCATATTTCATTTAATTTGGATCTAGCCGACCCTCATTTCATAAACTATGCAGCAATTTCATGATTGTTTTATTTTAAACTGTGAATACACATGAAAATTGTAACGATTGCATTTACTATTCTATAATGATTGCATTTCAATAGCATTCTTAAAACAGAAGTAGGCTTTTTACAAGTCACAGCACAGCAGGATTAGCCACTATTATCAATTATGCATTTACTCTCATTGACAATAAAATTTTATAAGGAATGATCCTTTCCTACGTAATCAAACACTATTCATTATTCTGTCCTCCTACGTAGAAATGGCATATTCAGATCTAAAAACAAACAGTAGTGAGTAATGAATCCTATAGAAAGGAAATCTGAAACGAATTCAATGTTTTACTGAGCTACATCTCTTTACCTAATTAACTATCTGGAGTTTTTCCATCCAGTTGAGTAAACATACACATTACAGGAAGGCCCTGTCCGCTCGAGGCTCCTGCACTTATAAATAATGTGACTGTTGTTGTGACTCATTGTACAGCTAGCTGGATTTTATGAATCCCAGCTTGCTGCCATTTTCCAGGTAGACACACATCAAAAACTGAATTTTCTCTCTCCGTCTTCGTGTGCTTGCCTTGACACCGCTGGGAAAGGACATTAAACCTGTTTTGGAAAGTTCCATGCTATAATAAAAGTTTAAGTTGTAAGCTATAGAATGAATTACAGGTGAAGGTGGGCATAAGTATGCATAATTATATTAACATCGTTGCTCATTCTACGAAAACACAAGGAACAAGGGCGCTGGCATGAATATGTTTTTTTTAAATACTCACTCATATATTGTACTCACTACTATACTTTATATAATGTTTTCTCCAATTACGAATTCGTTTACACTGACTGCTTTACGTCCGGTCTCCAGGTATTATTAAAAAACTACCGACATGCTATTGTACTTCTTGCGTTTTCGCACTTTTCCCTAACTATGTAGAAAACATTTTATATGAATACATTATTGTGGTTAATATTCTTACATGTTTTGCGGTTAATGAACAAAGCTATGGAAAGCCAAAGCTAAACAAATAACATTTTACCATGTATCTACATATTTCTACCTACTTTGTTCTGTAAATAGGCTTTCAGTTTTACTAAAATTGCAGTCCTTCTTTATCCCATAATTAATTGAACCAGGAATTTAAGAATATATCTTTCTATTTTGAGGGAAAACTTCTTCAATGGAAATTACGCAACATGTATATAATATAGGGTGGAGTTTGTTGTTTGTGCTTTCACAGCGTTCATTAAAGTGAAGTGGATATTTATGAGGGAACAACTTTCCTCATGGATAGAGATATCAATGAATTAAAAAGCCTGGAAAATACATTAATACATTTCAATTATGTCTAGCTTGCAGGTAAAAAAGAGCCTTGTATATGTATCGCATGTCAATCCAGGTTTTTGTTATGTCTATGCTCTCGACCAGCAGGAAATTAAGGACACCACTAGTTCACTAGCTCTACAAAAATCCTTAGAAAAGAGAGCGATGTGTGGTATGTGTGTTTACACACGCTCTACTATTTTGTGACGCACATTTTGTTAGGGAAAATCAGGAAGGCAGCAGCGGGAGAAACAAGGTTAACCACTTCTACGAAGAAACCAAAAGAGAAAGCAACAAAGCAAAGTAAAAAATCATGTAAGATGTCCTCAAGATGTTTTGTGCTGTTGCATTAGTCAGCAGAATGTTTCCTTGCTTCAAAGTCTGCGTAGTTTACAAACTTTTAATCATGGGAATCAACAATGTGACAGCAATATTCATCTTTTCTCCGAAAATATATATCTACGTCTATCTTTCATCCTTCTACATCAAAGTAATAGACACTTTGCCTATTTATACTTTTACAAGGACATTTCAGGAACTTATAACTAGTAATTTCGTATCATAATGTGATAAATATTTATTTGTAATAAATTTTCAATTCGGCATAATGTCATAAATATATTGCTACTATAGTCCATATACATACAGTACATTACAGTACTACTATCAACTATATGAGAATCTTTGTTATCCTTCCCAAAAAAAACTGAATCTTTGTTTTCGTCCAGTTTAGCAGAGTTCCGCTTCCATTTGATTTAAAATTTTAATTTCCTTTTCTTTTTGTGAAGATCTTACGAATTTGTCCTCCGCTCCCTGCCTATTTTTCTAACAAAATTTGTTTCAAGTTTTATACTTCACTGGAATTGAGCATATATATTATTCGTTCAATTTCCTTTTAGTCCTAAATTCCGTCGTTGTTGGATCGTTTTATGTTTCACAAAACTACGTAATTCCTCCTGTTACGTTACGATTTACACAGTTTCAATGCATATGTAAGAGTCTTAGAGTCTTTTAACATTTGATGGTACCTGTAAATATATTAGAAATAAACAAGAGATGAGATGCAAACAAGATATCTGGGTAAATGACGTAGTAGTACTGACTTTATCCCATGGACAAACTGATGTTGAAATGATAAGTAGCAAAGATTTTTCAGAATTCGTCTCGCCTAGAGAAAAAACCCCATTTTCATTTTTAATTATTGACAATCTTTGCAGAAGAGATGTCGTATTGCTATAAATTCTAAAATGTCAAAACAAAAATGAAAAAATCTAAACCAATCAATGAATGAATAAGGAAACAATAGAAAATTCCATCAGACAGCTCCGTCGCGTCACTGCAATTGGCAAAAAACTGGAAAATCTTACCCTGAGTTAGATTGCTTATTTAAAACTATAGATTTTTGCTTCGCTAAAGATTTGACATCATCATTCATTGCATCTTAATTCGACTACACATACATCTATGATTTTTATTGACTCTCACTGTCCAAATTTGCCAGATAGTATGGAACTTGCTTCTTTTGCCCCTTGGATCTTACTTACATGACCTTAAAATCATCAAATTGAAAATAATGCTTTGAAACTTGCCAATAAAAAATCTTACCCTTCATGCTAGATCGCCCTTGCAATTATTTAGACTTCAGTCTTGAAATGCTTATGGTTTTTAGCTTCACTTGAGTTGGGACACATTGTCATTTTGTATAATTAGTCCGAAGACTGCATACATGATACACACACGCTGTCTCTCTTTGTCGCAATTTTACAATTAGCCCGTGTAATAAATTGCCATTTTATTTTTGGAACCCTGTCTTCATTATAATTATGCTGTCGCTACTTCTGCTGCTCATTGAGCAAACTGATTCCAACAAGCCAATTTTTGTTTCCTTCCTTCCTGTTTTCACGTTTCAAAGCAAATGATGAACGTATAGGATGTGATATAATACATCACTTGAATGGGTGATAATAGATATTCGAGATACAGTACGTGTAATATAAAATGAATTCATGCTTCTTTCAGTTTCTCTTCCCTCGCCACGTCAAAATATCTCTCTAGCTTTTCCGACACGTCAACAATGTCAAAAGAGAAGAAAGCGAAGATAGTCTTGGCGGAATCCATAATATATCTGTAATCTATTATTCTATAGAAGGATTACACGACATTCGTCTCAAGCTAGTCAAGTTACAAAAGCATATTATCTTTCTGCGATATTGTTTCAACTGTTCCCAGACACAGCATATAACTTAATGATCATGGAGATGATGATCAGATCATCATCAGCAGAGGCATCAAAATACGTGAAAAGACAATTGGGTGTCACCTTTAGTAGGTGCTATGCCAAAAGAGAGAAAAAAGATGACAAGAATATCAAGCAGAAGATAAGTCTCGAGAAAAATAGGAAGGAAAACGGAAATCCTCCGAATATCTATTGAAACGAAGACGTCTATCATTGCCAAGAGATTTGATTCTGTAGAAGAGAGTTAGAGAAAGACGCAACAGAATTCGAAGTCAGTTCGTAAGAAAAAATACATACATACTATATGCTCATGTTTCACTAAAGTACAATGCATTTATAATGATGTCGACTGGCAAAAGTTCTCTCATGAACTTCCATCTATTTTCTTTCAACGATTTTAGTTCCATTCCCATTGTAGTCTCAAGGAACAAAGTGAAATGCTCATCCTAAAAATTATAAAGCCTAAGATAATCATCGTTATAAAAATTGCTCAACTTCTCTCCAAACTACCATTTCGCATAGTTTCATGGCGTCTCATGTTGACAACGGCATACATTTAAAGCTTTAGTCTTGTGAATTAATACTGCTGCATATTTCCTCTAGAGCATGCACTAGTTCATCAAGATAATCATCATATTCTTCAACTTCAGTAGACAAAAACCCCTTTTTAAAATACATTTTAGACATTTTCTCATTTGCTTTCCACGAGCTGAACAGTGAGCAGGTCCTACGTGTATTTGCGCATCCATTGCAATGGCACAAAGTACTTAAAATCAATATAATGTACCCTTTATTTTAGTAATAAAGCTAACGAGCATATGCTTATTATTAAATATAACTATAGATAAAAAAGCTAATAAGTATCGATAATGGCGATCAGAGATTATTTAGCTTTGTTGAAAGGCTTTGACTTTAAGTTATTGGCTTTACATTTCACAATGATGGAAAAATTATGCGTGTCGGCTGGCGAAAGGAAGCTGAAAAATATATAACATAATAAATATTTATGGAGTGCTGGTTTACTAAAAGCAAGTAAAGCCAGTTTCACTTCGATTCAATATGTATTCAATTAAATTAGATGGTATTTTGTTGTGTTGCTTTCCATGGGAGTTTTCCCTTTACCCACACGTATTTAGAGTATACGAACTAAAATAACAATCCATGCAAAAGCCGACAAGAAGGCAACATGCTTTCATAGCTCATTTCATTTTATTGGAATTCAGAAGAGTAATTTTTCTTTTTCACTTTTTAAACATCCTACACAAACTAATGTGTTTTTGCAGGTACGAGAAAGCTTATAGCGAGCCATTCTGTTGAGGCAGAATCGTGCCTCGCATCTCATAATGAATTCCCTGTCACAGTAATGCTATCAGCAAGTATATCAAGCTAAATAGCACAAAGAGAAAAATGTAGTGGGCTTAATTGTGTACCTCGTTTTGTTGCAGATCTTTTCATAATGCGAAAGGAACAGCACTTTTCTCACAGACTAATTTAGGTAGGTAGCTAGTCATATGCTCTTTGTAGTCTATTCCTAGTCGTTTACTTTGGCTCTTTGACTGAAAGCATGATAACATGACTACTGCCATTATTTTGCTGTGTGCAAAATTAAGCTGCTGTGACGCGATTGCTACTTACATTTGGACTTGCCTTGACTGCCTGCTTTTTCGATGAATTTCCACCACCATATGATATGATTCTCGACGTCATTTTGTTTGAAGATGAAATAGTAATTGATCCAGTGCACAATGTCATGCTTGTTTTCTCTCAAAAACGAAGAAAGCGAGTGAGGAGGAGGTGGTACATAGAAAAATATATTTCACGCTATAATTTTTCAAGATTTATCGGTGGGACTCCACTTACTTGCTGCTGATATGATAACGACCCTCTTTCTTTCGAACATTGGGTTTCGCGTTGTTGTGAAAAGCTTAAATGAGCTGTTTGTCTCCGTTTTCCAAAGTGATAATAATAATAATGGGGTGCTCATAAATCATAGGGAATGGTTAGCACAGTAGTCTAGTTTATAATCCAGAAGTAATAGATCTCTTGGGATCTATGAGTCTACATATAAAAAGTGCACAACTACATTAATTACTTTTTTAGCATGTTTATTTTCTCCATATAATCCCTTTTCGCTTCATGCATTAACAATTTATGTACAAAAGTACAGCATGCAATTCCCAATAGGAAAATTTCACTTGCATGGAAAAATGGTCTGTTAGTGACGAAGATACTATCTTTAAAAGAGTAGATCTGGCAAAAAAAGAAGATGCTAAATTGACAACGATATAAATTCTTTTTATATTCCTTTGACGCAATAATATATTTCATACGTCCTACAAAGTCTGTTATTACTACAATACATCATATTTAATGTTATGTGCTATTATACTTATTATTACTGGAGGAATTATATCTGCTGCAGTATATATTGCATGCATGGATGACAATGAAGTGGCGTCATAAAAATATAAAACGAGAAGATTGGACACTTTGGATTCTTCATTTCCTATTGGTTCAATGTTGCCCATGACCATGAAATTAATCGAATGAAAGCATTTATGTGACCATACCATATAATGGGGTTTTTATCTGCAATGTTTTGTCTGAAAGACAAGTTTGCAGTTTTGATAATAAATTATTGCAATTTGTACCAATATTAGTGTTACGAATGAAACTAATGCGGCTTTTTACTGTAAGTGCAAGTAAAATATCTTATGGTTGCTGCATAGTAGTTTTCACTGTCCTTCCTGTCTGTTCTTATATTACTGCCTCGTAAAATCCGATTTTCGTTTGGTGTGGCTGTGTCGTTTGTTTGTGCATGCCTTGTTGTCTTCGTTCTGTATCTGCATCTTCATGTAAAAATGTGGATTTTGGCACAAGCTCAGAAATAATTTTAGTAAGATGCTTTTACTGAATGATTGCAACTGAAGCGGAAGAAAGAGGAGTTGATGAGGTGGCTAAATTGCCCATTCGGGCAGCCATGACATGTGTACACTTATTGTTGAGGTATGCCATAGGTATTTCTTTACCTATCTATGTGTCATTTTGCACACGTGTTATAATTACATAATACGAAATACCTACACTGGGATTCAAAAAGTGAATAAAATATGGTTCAAATGATGTTTCACATGACACAGGAAAAATAATAATGAACGATTAATTTAATTACTTCAAAGAAATAAACTGTACTACACAAATACAAACTTAAGTGTGGACATTGGAGTGGACGCTTCATTCGCCTTCTCTCTTGTTGACTTTTCATTATCTATTTAAATTGAAAATTCAAGACATCCTTGTCAGTCTAATTACTAATTACAGAAGTAATACCTGAGTCTTCATCCAACATGTTAATAGGGAGAAAAGCCATTTCACCGTAAAAAGAATCACTTTTTAGATCCTCGAATCGAATAATCAGGAAGAATAATTTTATAATCTTGCTTTCACTAAAAAAGTAAAGACATAGAAAGTATTAGAACTCCAAAAAATATTCGTTTTGAATGCTTGTTAATTAAGTAAATTGGATATTTCCCATTCTATATTCATACTTCATAAGCCGCCTTATGTATATTTATTAACTAATGATTTAGAAAAAAGCAAGCGTATATTTTACTACTTTATTTGCTTCGTCATAAGTAAATTTGAAACAACGTAATATTTTATGAAAACCTTTTATTTCATAAAATTCGTTTCTAACAATAACTTCCACAAAGAAAGAGAAAATACACGTTATGAGTGATTTCCCAAATGAGGTAGATTTTGCTACATTTGTGCTGCATAAACTTGTTGCATAAAATACTAATCGTCAGACCTCACTTCGCTTGTTAAAAAGTATTATTAACATTTCACTGACTAACTAGAGCTAACATTCATACTTATTCACGTGCAAGTAAAATTTCCTATAGTTAGTCAGTGTATCTGGTTTCAGCTGCTCATCATTATCAAACTTTCGCCACTGTCTGTTACATACGTATCTAATCATCATAATGTTTTAAGCATAATACGCTGTCAACTGCAATGGACAACTTGACTGAATGAAAATGCATTGAATGACTAATGATGTACTGCAAATTAAATTTCACATATACATCAAACTCTCTGGATGAATAATTATTATCACAATTAAATTGAAAACTTAATGTATGCTACTTCTGCTAATTAAAATGCAAGCTTTAAAAAAAGCATACTTAACATATTAAAGCCTGTATGCATGATGTCTAACGTGAAAAAGGATCGACAACTGAACTAAAATGATTCAATTTCATTCAGGTGATTTCATATCTTTCTTTTTGTTTCTTTGATGATAGAAAGTTTATTTTTACACAAGAGGATAGAACATGTTTTCTATATTTTACTTACAAATCACATTTCATTTCACTGGTCCTTCACGTGTCAATTAATTATGTGTTGTGTAGCATATTGTGTCGTAGACGAACTCAAAAGACACTAGAATGGCCAAGCACAAACAATGAAAAGTGTTTTCCACGTGTTGGTAAGAAACATGTGCACAAAGCGCACCCACTCATAGTAATTAATTATCAATGACAAAAAACACAATGGTTATATTACGCATTGATTCTTAATATTTCTCCATTTGGTAAAAATTAAAGATACATAATTATCTGATACGATAGTAAAAACGGGATTTTACAGCATTCGATAGTGTCTTTCTTCAGTTTGATCACATTGCATGACAAAAGGAACCAACTATCGCTTCAAGCAGCCGAACGAATTTGAAAGCATTTTTCCACTGTCTATCTTCAAAACAACATTTGCCTTTCTTTCACTCATCTTTATTGTCCAATGTTGTGTCATTTTCATATGAAATGCAAGGACATGTGAAGGACACGAACACCGCCTCATGACGATACTTTAAAAGGTGGAAAGATTCGTACTTACTAAACTAACGTTATTTCTATTTGCATCATTATCCTATCCCTGATGGTATTGCGTTGCAGTGCAAAAGAAAATCTGTCACGCTAATTATATGGCTATCATCCAATAAAATTATTTATTGTTACTGAATCCCTTTTTGGGATTTAGAATGAGAGCATATTATCATACAAAGCTATTTTCTGGTGCAAAAACTATTTTCGTTCAAAGCAAATCGCATCAATTTTAATACCACTTTGTCACCAATGCGTTTTCTGAATATTCAACCCCATAAATCCGGTAATTCCTTGCTAATGATCATGTCAAGTATCTACATTGAAATTCTCAAGGTAAAATTCATTAAAATGTAGAATAATATTTTTAGCAGATTATTGGTGTTAAACTTGATTTCGGATTCTTAACAACCGTTTTCCCTCTGTGGTACACATCTCGTCATGCAGTTGATGCCACAGAGCAGAGTACAGGTTGCAAGTGCTTCATCATCTATGTATTTTGAAGATTAATGACATTATTCATTTGAGCGATACATCAACACGCATACGTACTTACGTACTTTCACATGCTTCCTAAGGTGCTGGATATACATATGCGGAAGTTAATTCTTAAACAAGAAATGAAAAATGCAAATATTTTTCTGCCTTACTCACAATGATGACATGAGATGATTATACGATTATCTGTTATATTAACAGAACTTAAAATTTAAGCTTGTAATAAAGAGGAATGTGTAGGGGAAGAAATGCCGGTCATACTATATATATGTAAATGCATAAATTATAGTGCAAACTTCATCATCTCTTTTTAACCGTCCTGTTTAACTGACAGAACGTTTCTATCCATCCATCACGAAAAATACTTCACGTGCATCCCACGCCAACCACGCCATATGCCACACACTGACACTAACACACAAAGTATCTAAAACCTAAAAGTCAAAGCGATTTTTAGCAAAGAAAAAGAGAGTAACTTCTCGAAAGCAATAATAACATAGCAGCAACTTAACTTTTTTAATGGCTTATACGACACATGTTCCGCTCTCTTTGTGTTGGAGGTCATAAATATTTTTTGCCCGTAGTATCCTTTAAATCTCCTGCTGCTGTCTGTTGTGGAATCACTTTTCTATAGATAAAGTAAAGAGGACTTCACTGCAATATTTCACTATAATTATGCATGACTATATATGTATCTATGTTGTATTATGCTCTCTTGCATAATATTAATGGATAAGTGAGCGGTGGTAATACCAAGGTGGTGGCATCGGGTATACATGTTGGTGGTAGTGGTCGGGTGGTCTTCTTTTCACAAAACACACATTCGTTTACATGGAACAGAAAGAAAGCCTCTATTCCTTTCTTCAATGCACGCAATAAGACCCCCGACGTAGTTCAACAATATCATCATGAAAGAGCAAGTGTATTATCTTTCTTTTCCTGGAGTATCGACATCACTATTTTCATCAAAAGTTTTCTTTCTTCTTGATCATATTGCATGAAGCAGATATAGCAGAAGCCTTTCTCTTATCTAAAAAATAATAGACCTATTAAGTCAGTATTTTAGAGAGCTCCTCAGACGAAAAAGAATTGAACAAAACAACAATAAAACCGGAAGGAAATAATAGTACTAAGAAAACAAGAAGCCATGAAATGACTATGAAGAAGCCTACGACTTTCGACAGTGTACTACATACCTGAATATCTAAATACAGCAAAGTATTCAATTCAATACACAGTTGGCTGGAATTCATTCAAAAGAAAAGCTCGGTTGGTGGAAGCTTGAAGCAACCGAGCCCAAGCAACCTCCCTTTCTACTCTTTTTCCTTTTTTGTTTTGGTTCGCTTCTTCCGCACTTAAGTCTCAAAAATTCTGCGAATACTGAGTAAGCTAGCATAAAGAGTTTAAATATTATAATGGAAAATAACATACATATAAAGCATAGCAATATGCGTCATCACAGTACTTCCTGCAATACATACATACATCTCAAAGATAAAACCAAAACATGAATGTTTCAACAGACATGCCTAACTACCTCTCACAGCCTGCTATTTTGCATGAATTGTATTTTCTAGAGGATAACAGAGACATATTCTGAACTCATCTTATGGTTGTCTTTTGCTGCTCTGGAAATTCCATTCATGTCTGTGAACAATGTGAATATTTATAAAGCCCCTTTCTAAGTATTTTTTCTAAAGGCTTCCATATTTTAACCCCTCATGACCAATCTCCCTTGTGACCTGATTTTCACTTATCAAATAGTACCAGCAGTCAGCAACCATCTTTCAATAATATGCATACAGTTTTGAAGAGAAACATGATCATAAAATAAAAATGTGTGAGATGCGTGCAGAATTCCGTTTTTTATTGTGTGTGGCCTTCATCGAGCAAGAATATTTTTCATTTTTGTAAATATGTATCAAATCATGAGACTTTACATTTGATGTTGGCAATTCTCACTATATGTCTTTTGTTTTATATCTATTACAAATTACAATGCACATTCGAGAAGCATTAAAAGACAAAACTCAACCATCATGCTCTCAAAGTCTTTACTATTGACTGATGTGCAGATTACAAAGAAAATAGATTTTATAGAATGTTCTGTAATACTGTAGACTATACAAAGTGAAGTTCAAATGGAAGCCGCACAATATTCGATTCCTTCTATCATTGGCTCTGTCACTTTATTGCCCTTTTGTAATCATGATTTTGTAGAGAAAAGAGCTGTAGAAGTATATTCAAAATGTATGCGTACAAAAGGCATTTAGTACTTATAAGTTATAACTCAATTTTATGTGCGTACTCAAAGTACAGAGCTTTATCGTTTGTTCTAAGAAGGAGATCTGAAATTCATCCTCAATTTCATTGTCTTTATAAAATTATGTACGTGTTACGTCTGTCTAATAAAGAGGATTATATTTTGTACACATGTATACAATGATAGTCCATAATGGCAGTCGTAATATCCTCAAATAAAATGCAATGTTCTTACCGACTTATTTGCTAGTAGTTAGTACATGCCAAATTATATTTACAACAAGTATGTACTACAAACTACATATCGTTTAGATATATTTATCTTTAGTACATCATGTAAACTGAGAGAGCTATAGCTGCTTCAGTTGCTGTGAAGCTTATTATATACCTATAGAGAGAAAGCAAATTGGCAAGCAAGCTTTTTCCTCTATCTTGGATATCAACTTGAAGTCTCGCTTAATGAGCTAGTTTCTTTGGGTTCTTAAATTAAACACGAAAGCAGGTATGGGATTTCTTCACTGTTTTCAAAAAAAAATAATATGCTTTCCTCTTTGCATCGGAAACCCGGCACGAGAGATATTTGCGGAAAGAAATTCCACATGGAGTTCATGCTGCTGCCACTGCCACTCTATAGAGCAGTAGGTAAAAGGAATGAACACAACAACTGTGGGCTCAGCACACTCTTTTTGAGAAAATGAAACAGGGGAAAATTACTTTTTGAATAGCAATTTTGTCATTGCATTGCATACCACCATCATCGTCTCATCTCCGCAACCTCAACACATCTCCTCATGGTCGTGGTTGTCGTCGTCAGCATGTCTTCAAGTTGTTTGAAATCGCATTCTCTTTTCTAGTTCGCCCTACTCTTCTTCTTTTTCTTACCTTTCGCCAATAACAAAATACAGTGCCACTCCATTAATACTCAACTGCTCTACTCTAGTCTCGAAAAAAATACGACATGCGATTTAACTATGAAGACTTCGGTGACGATGATGAAGCCTATTATAATATGTCTTTTTGTAACGTGAGCTGTGTAAAATTGATACATAAGATTCCCTATGAATATATTTATTATGCATGTATAAGTAGCATGTACCTATATATAAAAAATACATGAAAGAGTCAGCCACTTTGAAAATCTTGCAACGACTCCAAATTTTCTTCACTCTTCGTTTGAGATCCATTGAAGAGCACTCTGTCTTTCATCCGAACGTAATCGTAATAAAGGAGACCTTTTTTATTCCAGCACAAAAGAGAATACAACGATACATCCTTTGCTTTGTAATCAATCTGCACAATATACGTCCACCATTATCATTTTGGTAGTTTTATTTGTTCATAAACTAAAAAGACAATAAAGCAAGACAAAATAATATCAATATTGGACAGACAGAGACAGAGTGGTGGACTGTGTGAACGACACGAACACGCTTACAACACATCATTACACTTTTGGTTCATCTCCCATAAATAATAACTTTCACATTTTGTACTGATCAAAGCTGCGCGTTAAATAAGTAGCAGAAATAATAGTCTGAATATTAATTTAAAAAATAATTTTAGCTATTTTTCGTGAGCTATAATAACACACGTGATTGCCCCATCAAGTTCTATTTTTTGGCATTTTCAATTTTTTGGACCAATTCATAAAGGTAAGGAGATGTTGTTGCAACCTCATAATAAAATGCTTTAAAAGTTTAATGCTATGAAATATATTTGTAAAGATATAAAAGCTAAAGTATCTGACCGCTCGTGTGAACGAATTTGATTTATCTTCCCCACTACTGGCGTCATCTTTACTGTCTATAAGTGCCTCTCTGTTTGAATCATTTACGTTTTATTATTTCATGTTTATTTTGCCAGAAATAGCCTTTTAGGAAAAAATCCCAACACGAATTAATCATAAGTCTATTTACTCAGCTATAAACTGGCATAAAGGTGGAGTGAAAGATTATTTTGAAAGTTTGAAAGACTTCGTTTTCTCAGTTTTTTTTATCATGTAACTACACATGACTAAGTAGCATAAATCATTGCGTAAGCACGACATGTCTTATTTTTACACTTTTGTGACAAATGTTCATCCGAATAATATCATTTATTTGCCAGCCGTTAGCACACTGAAATGTGGCGGGTGTGTTATGATATAATTATTGCTGTATAAAGAGCAAGCTTGGCTTTTGTAACAAAGGTGTCAAACATACTTGTAGGGTTTGAGTAAGGAAGCTTTCCGAAAATCCTGCTACTAATAATTACCTACTTACTTAAGTGCTAGGCACTTATTATAGATACGTCATACCACCAATATTTGCGTCCCTGTCCCTAGATAAGGTTTCTCCAAATTAGTATGAAAGAAATGTCTACATCATTGAGATATCTAAGATCAATAGTCCTGTCCACTTTAGCCATCACTATAGTGTCGTTTTTAATGAGGAAAGCGTTGCCTTTTGCCTTTCATCGTTGGGCACGTTTCTCCTTTCCAGCCTTTGGCTATGTCTTATGTTGGTCTCAAGAAATCCCAAGTCAACATCCTGCCGAAAGAATCATCATTTATGTGAAAAGTTTGACTGTTGGATGTTTCTCATCAGTCTTCTCATCCCCTTTGGGGCATCCTCTTATTACCTTTTTACCTCAATCCCCCTTTTGTTGTTTTCCAACTAGACATGCATCATATCCGCATTGCACAAAAGTAAATTTTATCTCAGACAAACTCTATTGAATACACACACGCGCATGCTTTCAATTTTGTTTGCATTCCGAGAAATCTAAGAGCTACTTTCGGCTTCACGTGGATAGTTAAATATTTTGAGTTTGGGCACATTATTTCTCACGTTAACTTTGTTTTTCATGAAAACCCAATTATTTACTCGAGTTACTCTAAAATAAAAAGTCGCAAACCTAAAATAGACATTGAATCTCTTTCTTTTTCATAATAACTTTTTGGTACTCTGATGCATCAATATCAGTTCTGTTCTAGCAGGTTTGGCACTAACTATTCAATCTTGAATCTAAGGCATTGAATTTGGTTTATCTCTCAGAACCCTTTATTGAGTAACATCAAATAATTCTACAAGTGTACCTATGTACACAAGATCCAGTCCAATGTGAAGTATAATCAAATAAAGCAACGAGTGCGAAAGAACAAAGACAAATTATGCATAAAATCCATGACCGTGAGATTTGTTTTAGATCCACGCGTGGAGAGAATGTCAATAAATTTTCTGAGAAAGCAAGCCACAACAAACAGAGAATAAAGTTTTGAATAAAATCCGAAAGGTTATGAAATGATAAAATACATCATAATTCCGACAAACTCATCCGAAAATAATTCCAACAATTTTGCCCGTTTTGGGCAAAATAGCTATCCAAAACTTTTTGTTCAGTGTTTAATCTCTCATTTGCCTGCCTGCTTCACTGCACTTCACTTGTATTTTTGCAGGAAAACTTTATCTAAAAAGCTCCATGATAAAGCTTACTTATAGAGAATAAAAGAAGTTTATTGGAATAGTGTGGAAGATGCTTGATTTATGATTTAATGGAATAATGAGGCCTTCATTATATAAAAAGCAGACACGTGCATATATTGTATCAAATATGGCTTTTTACAATCATCAGAGCTTTTATATAAATTTAGTTGAGCTGAGTTTCGATTCAGTTTTCAATCGACTACAGAATAAAGATAAAAATATTATTAGCAATTCTGATGAAATGTCTAAAAGTTGAGGTTACGTTTGTAACATTTGTATAATAGTTAAATAGTGTTTGATCGACACACTGAAAACCTAAAAATACATGAACGACTGAATGATCTCATTAGTTGATATACGAGACTTTCTTTCCATTTTCATTGTCAACAATTTTATCATCACTAAAGAAAAAACTACAAAGTACAAATTCAAATAAATCCACAAAGCAAATCAAAATCGCTAGGTACGGGACTATGGGAGGCTTCTTTTAAAAAGAAGAAGAAACCTAAATACAGCGTAACGAATAGAATAATAAAGTAATACGCATGCAAGTTATTTTGTTTTTCTTTTTATCTCGGAATACCATGTCATACTCAAACCAAAGCTCGTATTTTAACCACTTTGCTGTACTATGAATAAAGTTGTACTCAATAGTACTCAGTGTTGACTTGAATTCTTTTTTTATGTAACTGATGTGTTTTTTGCAAAAAGACTTTTTCCTTTTCGCGACACAACCACTCGCCCAGTTAATTATAGCCTTTCTCTTTCCTAACAAATCTCTTAAGAAGACTATGATCTCCTATAAAGGATGATGATATGACTCTATTCTTTCATAATAATAATATGTGGTACGTGTTCTCTTTGTCTCATCATGTTCCAAACGCTATAATGACGATGATCACACCACCACACGGGATACTCGATCTAAAGTATGTGCAAAAAAAATCACTACTTTTTGTAAGTTGTAGTTGAATAGACATTCCTATAGAGAGAATGTACCCGACCATGCCATTGTACCAATAAACCCCACACCTACTTCCGTTTTGTTCTGTTCAAAACTACAATTGAGTTTACATGTCACAGAAAATGCCGACGGTTATATAATACGAGATAGCATCCTGAGCATGCTATGTGAACCGGGTAAACCATTATGATCCGACTCGGTAAGCGTACATTCATAAACCAACTTTTGTTCTTATCATCATATCACCGTGTCCTCTCCGTTGCATCCGACAAAACTGCTGGTATTTGCTGTGGTGGTAAGAGTTGCTTGTTTCAGAATTCTTTCCCAAACTTTTTATCCGTTTTTTCACGTTTGCTCTACGCCTTTATGTCAGGGGAAAAAATCAGTGGAATTGAAAGTGACAGGATTTGCAGAGTCACGTAGCCAAAATAATTCATGTTCATTTTATCACCACATCACAAAAATACTTTCAGAGTCAAAAGCGAATTAACTTGCAAATACAAAAGCAATTTTCGCCAATTTTTTAAATGGTCGGATAGTATTTACTAGAATGACATAACAGATTGAGCACATTGAGCGAGCTATATAACGCCTATTATGTGCACCACAGGGACACGCACTATTACTTTCTCTGTAAAAAGTTTGCTTGATGAGCATACGAGCATTAAATGTTGGGTTAGTGGCATGTAAACTGTTTATAGCTCTTTGATTACGTAAGTCCGTCGTAGTTACCACTTACTACTATTAAAAGTTATTCATTTAACCCGTCGTGCCGAAATTCGGCTTCTTTGCCAATGTGTTCAAAAGCCTTGGGAATCGACAAGAAAACGATAATGAAAGAGAGATTAGCGTAGTCGAAAAATAGTTTTGAAACGATAGCATAGTATGTAACATAGTATATATGCATAATATAGCTCTCGAGATGAAAACGTGAGAAGAAACTCTGGATTCAATACTCCGCAAATATTAGGTTTTGGTAAAATGATCATGTTATTTTTTTCTTCAGCGTATTTCCTCTCCCTGTGGGCTAGTAAAGTATCAGAACCACAATAACAGACATCGAAAAGTTAAAGTACACAGCTGGTGGACAAGTAAATTCTATTGCAGTGATTATACAACTTTGAAAATCGATAATCATTGAGAATTTAATGAAAGTTTTCCATGAAAGATTCTCTTCATAGAACGCGAAAGATGGGACGAGCGAAGCATGAAACCGACTCTACCATGCATTTTTTCATTTTATATTATGAATTGTTTGTCTGTGCTTTTGTGGATTTTATTCGCATGACTTCTTCTTTTCCGATTTTGGAGAAGGCAAACAAAAAGCAAAGTTCATTGATAGGAGGAAACGGGAATCACGATTTTAATGGTGAATTGTATAACTGCCAGCTATTTATTCAAGCATGAAGTATTTATTTTATCGAACTCTAATGAGTATGAATAGTAGTTGTTGTTACTCTGTAATTGGCAAATGATTCTCTCAAAATGCAAAGTGATAACTTTTTGGCATTGTGGTAGCAGTAGGGTAATAGGGAACATGAATGAAATCATTAAACGCACCAGTCAGGGATTGAAAATTAATCTCTATTCCAATTTTCCAATTCTCAAATACCAATAACCTATCTACCATTACTTATATTTCATATATATTTAGAAATCAGACAAAACTCTATCACGGCTTTTACTCAAAGCGGTGTAAAAAGAGAAAATGCTCTTTTGAATTTCAAGTACCCAAAGACCTGTTCGAGGAATGTGCAAAAACCAAATACTACAAACTTGTCGGAGCCAGCAAGTTTTTGTTTTAAGTATGCAAAGTGTTTTAAGGCAATATCCTCTAGAAAAAACTGTGATAGAAGCACAAAACAGTGGGATCGGTCTCATTCTTCAAATACTCTTAAATTGAAGCTCATTAATATTATGTATGATGAAATCATTGCTATCATTTATGTTAGAGCATGTTTGACTTTCAACTCAACACTTTCATATATTTACTTTTTCTGGTTGCATGAACACCAGGGTTGTAAGTTTGTGGGAATCCGGGTACTTGGATGCAAACATAAAGTATAAGCCTACTAGAACTTTTTCCAGTCTATTCTATTTTATCAAATGTGTATAACTTTGTTGGGTTTCTTCATGTTTAACACTTTATGATGATTAATGCCATCTTATTACTATCACATAACAAGAAAGCAAGAAAAACCAAAAAAGGAATGTACAAAGCAAACTCGACTCCACTCATTACACTTTTATTCTTCTGTGTCACTAACTTGGAATCAAAAAACTTTCAGAAAAGAGTCGGAAACAGCAGAAGGTATTGCAAATTGCAACATGGGAATAGAAACCCGTAACTTTGCAAAATATACGCATCTAAATAATGGCTTGAAAACTCGGTGTTGTTTCGTCCTTGTATCCAGCACTTCACATTATTATATAGGACCTTTTGGAAAGGCAAAGGAAACTAACTTTCTGTCTTCTGTTAGGTTAGAGTCATGTTTTTGTGATAACAAGATATCTCGCTTTTGCTGCCTGCTCTCACCCTCCGGGGGCATTATGGCAAATGGCTGTGTGTAGTAGTAGGAGCTTCCGCTTCTGCTGGTGCCATTACCTTTTTGCAAAATCCATGAAAAGCCATCATCACATCGCAGAACAGTTTAGTAGTCCTTTGGAACTCTTTAAAATTTTGTGTCAATAGACAAAATGTCAAATGCATATATAATAGCACAGTTCAAGTCATATCTTGAAATGATAATGTGCAGAGTAAAGCTCATTCCTTTTTACATGCTATTGACCATTGACAGTGTGAATTAAAATTGGTGAAAGCTGCTACCATTGGTGTTATTACTTGACAATAAAAACAATGTCGATGGTGGAAGGAAAACGATATCACACCCGTGGCACGATGCGGCAATGTAATAGTAGTTACAAGTCACTCTACTGTAATTAAACTAGTTTGTCATTTCCGTTAAGATTAAAGGGTTTACACACCAAGTTTCGTCTCTGGTGTGTAATAAAAAGGAAGCCACTCTGGGCTAAACTCCTATGAGTCCTTCATGTTGATAATGAGAAAATCTCGCTTAATTGGATAACACTTTGATATTTAATTACAAGACAATTTTGATGTGGCTTTTAATCTATATAGGAATATTGTCAATCGTAATGTAGCATTCAACGAGTGGATGAGTGTGTATGCACTTTAATGAAATATTAGTAAAATAACAATGAAGGATAAGTGGTCTATTTTTAAGAGAACGTCCCTCTCTAATTCTTTCGGGCATCCATGTTGTTGGCATAAAGTATGAACGCGTTCTTTGACGCACGTGTAAGTAATCGTATTTAGATAGGGTTTCATACTATTGTCTCTATACTGTTTATTATTCTTAATGGTAAAATTTGCGTGGGTAGCTCTTCACTTGCATGACCGTGAAAAAAAGTGACGCGAAATAAGTTTTTCGAGTGTCATGTCAGATAGTCATGATGATAATTGCAATTGGTGTGTTTCACAGTCATTATCGTCAACATTTGACGCGCACATTGGACCAGAAATCAGCAAAGCAGAGAAGATGAAGTAGAAGAAAAGTAGGAGTAAATTTAAATTGGTGGTGTCCTTGTTGCAATTACATAGTATTTCAATTTATGTTGTAAAATGATATCTTATAAAACCAATATGATTAAAATTGAATGAAATCATGTTTCGTTTCCCATACATTTGATTTGTCATTTTGATACATTGAGGAGTATATAATATTCTTACCACTGATTCGTTGTAATTAATTAAATCGCAAAATCATATTTTATCAAGAAAACATGCAGGAAATGAATTCTGATTTTGTAAATTTCTCTTTCAAACTGCCGACAAAAATAAATAACCTTGATACTGATAAATTGATACCATTATGTAATTAATAGTGCATAAGATCAGAAATCAAGAACGATTCTGCATTAATGATGCTGAGAAGGCAGCCGACAAATGTTTTTTCTCGAAAATTTGTGGTTATCATCGTCAATCGTTTAAGATTGATGATGGCCATGGGCCATAAGGTACATAAAATTGTGAATAATAGTCTATATAGGTATGTATATTTACTTTTGTATTCTTGTTCCGATTTCAAAAGACAATTCACTAATGATTAGTTTGCCTGTTATGATTTACCCTGAATATTATGGATACAAAAAATAAAATGCTATTAATTCTCTTCCCGGAAATAAAAATCCGCTGTGTGAAGTTGGTAGATGAGTAGAAATGTATTTAATCCGGGATGATGAATACTTTGGCGTGTCATTATTTCTGGTTCCGCGGATTTCGTTGAATTGGCTGCCAAAGGAATTATCATGAGAGAGGGTTAGCTTTTATGCTTGAATTGCGGTTGTGATGCCGTGCATTCATCCATCATTCTTTCTGGAGTGAGAGCCTGGTTCGTTATATGTAGAGTCAATAGCTATCAATATTAGCATACCCATGTATATCATTCCATGTCCCATGCTTTCGAACTATGTATTTATAGTATAAATTCTTGAAAGATATTTATGTACAAATAAGAATGCAGAACAAATAGGGGCAGTGTTAAAGGATGAATTAATTGCTTGTGTTGGTGTTGCTACATGGTTTACTACAAGTGAACTGTTTTCCTACACCAAACACGTTGCTTCGTCGAACTAAGAACTCCAACCGCCTACACATATGAGCATTGTAGCATTTAATTTTTGGAATATGAGTGCGTTAAATCTCACCAATAAAGTGTGGTTGTAAATAATCAATAGGTACGATTATTTTGAAACTAGAAAGCATCATTAATTTATTCAGTGAAGGTTCATTGAAGCTAGTCACTACAACATGCAAGAACTTTTGCTCAATTTTCTCCATAAACATTAGTGTCACGTTAACATCCAATGTGAGCTGCATGCTCAAAATTTGTAGCCGAATTCCGCTAGAACTTAAGTTCAGGTTCTCTAATAATCATTTGTATAAATCTTTTTCAGCAAAATAGTAATTAATTATTAATGTTTCATCTTTTATATTCTCATGTATAACACGCTCATTATCAGTAATTTCGGTAAGTTTGTAGTTTGTTTCAGATGAGATCTTTGAAATTGCTCTTTGCCCAGAAAGGAATCATGTAGAAAAGTATGGTAAATCTTGGCTAGGGTGGCCAAGTTGCAAAATACGCATTAGACCACAAAGTAAATAGTGTTAAAAAGTAGGAAAACATATTTCAAAGGATTTAATAAATAAAATCGGCTCAAAACACTCCAGTTTGAATGCTTATTTACTTACGTATGAGAGGTGTGAATTGACGTACGTACTAAATTTTTAAAAAATGTTATGAATGAATTCTTAATAAGTCATAACAGTATTACCTACCACAGCGAATCAGTCTCTGGCGCATGTTTACAATTTTCAGTTTAACGCTTTCCGGTTCTTTTTATGCTTACGAAAATCATGAGCAAATACCAATGGAACATATTTTCATTGAGAAGAGGAAGCGTTTGATGAGTTAATTGAAAACAGTTTACACTGCAACAATTTCCATTGTAGCTGCTTTCGCAATTCATTCATTCATCCATTCATACTAGCATTGCTACAAACACAGACCTTTCAATTAAGTGGAAATGATATTTCCGGGTCACATTCATAGTTACACTTTTTACATGGCAAATGCATAACATTAAAAATAAAATTTGACTATACAGACGCCCACAGTTTTAAAGAAAGGTCAGAGAAAAGTTAAAATGTAAAATACTTTTCGTTTGATCTTAAAATTCCGCTTAAAGCTTCCAGAAAAGGGGCAATCTTTTGCTCAAAAGCCTCCGAATTGCTCTCATTTTCTCCAAACTTTGTTTCTCTTTTTTTTTGTCAAACAGGTCCATCCAGAAATTGAATTCCTCAGAAGAATTCAACCAAGCAAAACCAGAGAAGTTTCCACTTCCGTAGAACCTTTCTAACTCATTATCACAATGAGTGACGATACTGGTGCAAGCAGTTATGCTGGTGCGGCCCCCAAGAAGAAGATCACTCAATTTGTTCACTGGGCAAGACCGAAAAGCTCATTGTACGCGTACAACTACGACTATGGCTCCTACTACTACCGCGGCATGATCGACTATTTGGATCAAAGATCCCGAGGAGTGCAACAAGATATCCCGATCCCTCAGTACTGGGAAGAGAGGGCTCTCCGTTCCTACTTGGACCGGAACAAGAGGACATCCGCCAGACGGACGGACGACATGTTACTCCAGAATATCCGATCCAGTCAAAGTCATTATCTCATCCATGCGAAATCCACTGCAAGAAAGCTAACCGTTGGCGGATACTAAATTTTTGTGGAAAAAATGAAAAACCTATCAATAATTCTATCTGTAAAGTATACTATATTATATATCTTGTACTATATATGCATATATCTGTGTATATGAATGTATTGTAATATCTATGCACTTAATTACTTTTGCGGTGATGCTGACGAAAATACGATCCAAGTCATTATTACACCATACCATATCATAACAAAGTTTTCCAATTGGATGAACGGCAGGTCTTCACAATTTTTTGCACAAGATGAAGAAATCCCAATCATTGAATTCATTGAATGGATCTACTAGAATGAAATTCGGTATCTGTCACTTGTTTACTGTTTTTATCTTCGGGATCTATTTATTTTGCTTTCTAGATTTCTCCCACTTTCTATCATACAAATAATAACATTTGTGTTCTAGCGAAAAGGCTCAAGATAGAAAAACTTATGATTAAAATGTATTACATGAATACTGGTTGCAACGAAATGTTCTATATATTTTTCTCTGAAAAACTGGCTTCTCTCTTGTTTTCTTCCTTTCAAATGTTGTTATTGTCTTGCTTAAGTAGGAGACTGTGTTTATTTGTAAAACAACGCTTTTTTCCGTTTCAATTGTGTACTGTCCATAAACTTACATTTCAATGTATTTTTGTCTGTACGAGTATGAATAAATAAAATTCTCGAAAAATGCCTTATTAAGTCAAGACCTGTTATTTCTTGCAAGAATCCGAATAAGCATACATAAAATTAAATGGAAAGGTAAGCTAAAAGGCGGATTCAATGTAGACTTATAAATTTACTCTCCACTACGTGTCCATTGTTTAAGTTCAAAATGAAGGAAGCATATTATGTATGTGCAAACGGAATTGAATAGTGAAATGTTCGCAAAGAAAAATTTATTAATAGGCTCTCTCCACACATGTTAGCAGTCTCTATATGTACCTAATTTCCAATCAGGGAAAGTAAGATAAAGGACAAAGAACACGACATTGGAAAAAGTTAATCTTTGCAGTGTGCGTGTACACAAGCAGCATCTAGTAGTAGCACTTAACTAATTGGACTTAAATGACAACATACGATCCTTCATTCAATAATACTCCGTACTGATAAAGCATGAGCCCTAGACATAAAGTACTTTCCACTCCCACACACTTAACGAATTTGAAAGAATTTTTTTTGGAATTCCGTTGAATTTGACTCACTTTTATAAATAACACTAAACGCAAGTGGGTTCCTATAAAGAATAATAGGAAGTATAAACTATTGTGATACCTCCTTAATTGCCCTTTTGAAAAATTTCAATAAAATGAACCATACATACAAGAGATACCCTACTTCATCCCAGTTTAACAAAACCAAAGAATCGAAAAGAATGAACCCGACTAGATGACATGATAATGTGAGACTGCAAAGTAAGTTCCCGTATCTGTAATAATAAGCCAATTTACGGAAACAAGATTTTCTACTTTTCCCTAGTATGATAAAAGTCTTCGCTTGAAAAGCAAAGAAAAGACGAAGGAGAAATAAAGGACTTTCTTCCATTGCACAACAAGGTCAATGTTAGCCTAGGTTCAATTTCCAGTTCGAAAGTTAAAAGTTCTGAATTTCTTTTCCCTTTCTTCGATTTTTCTTTTACATGCTTACTTTTTGGTTTAAATTAGAAGTACATCATGGGGAGCTGTGGTTTCCTTACCTCGTACGATATTGGTACGATGAAGGCATTCATTAAATAAATGTTTTCAGCGAAACTTTGGAAGGAAACGGTAAACTTTTCAAGCTCTGCAGAAATGCAGGATGGAAAAATAAACTGTGGTTGTCAGTCCAACTTTTAACTCCTTTACCCCTTAGGGACGAAGGCCACAATTTTAAAAGAAAATAGAGGGAAAAGGCCAAAAATGCTATTCGATTTTACACGTTTGCCGCGTTCACTTTGTTCATTTTATGACTTGTAAAAATAAAATCTTTAATATTAGTAGCTACGAGCAAACTTTAAGGGCTAAATTAAAAATTCTTTTAATGGTACTTTATCTTTTATGGGCCAGGGCCAGCAGGTTACTCGTGATTATGTAAAATATGGAAACGCCACATAATGTGTATAATGTATAAGGGCATAATAATCATTAGTGATGCATTCATCTAGACTGGAAAAGTGAACTCTTGTTCTTTTGAGATTACATGAGCACTTCATGACATCCATTTAATAAAAGACAGAAAGTAAATACAGACAAACTACTTGCTCTTTTCAGGGGTCTTTGTGGTGAACAATCTTTTCATTTCAAAGCCATCAGTTGGAAGCGCTTGTCTACTATCGCTGTAATAATTAGAGTCCCTCTAAAGGCATCAAAGTATTCAATTGGCTTTTACATGGTCGAATCACGTGATAGGCCCTTAGAAAGGCTTGTAATATAACACAATCATTCTCTTTTGAAGTGAGAATTCAAAGGCTCTATGTAAATCAAATTTGAAGTGAAAAGTTTTTCTGTGCATGTGCATTTGCAGTTCAATTGAAAGTACAGTGCGGATACAGACGAATGTATTTACAGATAGGCTGCATCGTTGAAATAGTTGACGGATGGTGGAATGGAAATGATAACATAAATTCTGGAATCTCATGTTTATCGTAAGACCACACCACAACTAGCATAACATTCGTCACGTTTCAATCGTGTTTCAATCGTGTTTCAATCTCTGAAAAAATAAGGTAAAAAGTTAACCAAGACTTCGCTGATTATACATAACACATGAAGACCAGTGCCACAAAACTATCTTTAGAAGTAAAATATGCAATTCCTTTGTGTTTCGTAAAGACATTTTCCAACATACAAAATGTAAAACGTAAGTTTGAGCCTACTATAATTAAGAATAGGACAACCTACAATAGCTAAAATTTAATTAGAGTAACAGAAAAAGACATCATACCTCAATATTGTTATTGGATTACATTCATGGCTTCACATCTCCATAATAGGAGTAATATTATGAGTACATTATTTGAATTTGCGGTTGTTAGTTAGTTGCCTCAACTGCAGTGGTTATGCATGACATTCGATACTTTTACCCGTTTCATTTTTTAAACGCATTTTCCCTCCTTTCTACACGTTCAAGAAAACGTCATTCTTTAAGGCTATACCATTCTATAAGATTGTACATTATTCACCACACATGTTGGATTTTAAATTGTTGTATTTTGTGACTTATATTATGTTGTTTTTATTGAAGCTGTAACGCGAGCAAGCGGTCAAAGAAATGCAAAAGAAGGACTTGGTAGAATAAATCGTTGGAAGGCTTCTCTCTAGTTCAGTCCGTGATAATGTCAGGCAGGCGTAAATGCAAAAAGACAAAACAAATGTGTGAGAGATAGACTAGCTTATCACACGAGTTAATTTGATTAATATAGGTTTCATAGAAAATTGAAGCTGTATTGGACAGTTGAAGTACACGCTACATTAGGAAGCAGTTTCCAACCACGGGATACGGTTTTTAATAAATACTTACATGCTTTGGGAGTGTAGCTATAAGCACAAAACATGAGCACAAAACATGTTTTATGCATCAGTTCCCTTCTATCTAAATTCCTGTAGATTCATGTTTTACTGCTCAGTTGTTGTTGTTAAGCCCAAGTTTTTACTCGTCTTGCTTCGCTGGAAAAGTACAGATAGATACTCAGAAAATATAAGAAATAATTGGTCAACTGTAGCACAATTGATGCTAAGCCTGTGGTAAGCTGCTTATCGCTACTTTTTTGTACATTTCGATTTCAAAGAATATTATGCCCGTACTGCTTATTTGAGGTTCTAGCCAATTGAATGCTATCGCACTGGAGAACTTCTGAAGGTTTTAGTAGCTTTGTCCATAAATGCACATATAAGAAGGGGCAATTAATGCAAATCGTTTCTTTATATCTCCCTGATATCAAGATACGGAAAAATGAGGATTTGGACCACATAATGTAGAGCAGTGTAAATACCCATCCATATTCTTTTTGTTACTAACTGGTACAGTTTTACAGATGACCATTAACAAGTTTAGTCACAAAGTGAATCATTTATATGCTTTAGGCTTCATAGTGAATACTTCCCTAGAAATGAGATAGCCAATAATCCTGTATTGATGCACGATGATGCTTTTATGCATTCAACTTATGTCTTTCAATTCTACATTTGGCTAGTTTCTGAATTCTGAAGGTAACATTGACAGATTACATGCTACCAGTTGACTTGTCCACATGTTACCTCAAGTTGCTTCAAGCCTCTTTGTGCAACATTTAATACCAGTTTTAGTCCATAAGAAGATATAGGATGCACAATTTCATACAAAGTATCATAAAAGTGAACCAGGCTTCAGGTTTCTTTACACAATCAAATGCCAACTTTTTGAACATCATCATGCTTCTGATACACAATTTTTATTTTATGCTAAAAGTCACGCGGCGATACAGGCTCCCATTCATGCAATACTCAGTTGCGACAGATGTGTATTTAGGGTATCTGATCTGATACTGTAAATTTTTGCTGATTTGCCATTTCGTTCAATGTCCTGTTTTAACAGTTTTGTGATAATTAAGCAGTAAAATTCATAATTAAGCTGTGAAACTGTCAAATCAAAGGCAGGTTGTTGAAGACAAAAGGACGAACAAAAAAGGAGGTAAGAACAAGAAGTTCATTAATTTGCCTTTTGTTCATTCATGAGTAAAAAATCAAAATATGAGCCAATGAAAGTTTGTCATGTTATTATGGCGTGATGTGCATGCTAAACAGAAGATCAACTTTTATGGTTTACGGATAGACCTTAAGGATTCAATGACAAGAAGCAAATTTGACATTATGAATATTTCTAGTGTCACCATCATCAACAAAGAGTGTCCTCTCTCGAGAGCATTGCTACGAATTTGTTTCATCTTTAAGCATAAGAGGTCTTTGTTCCATGAAAATATATTTCACGCATTATTTAACATAAAAAGTCGTCGCCAGTTTGTGCCTTTTACATGCATCTGAATATTAAGGATACATAAGTAATACATCATCACGTGAAGAAATAAAAAGAAATTTAGGAAAGTCAATGTTGACGCAAAATGGGATGTCAGCAGTTTATCTTGTCGATAACATCGTATTAATACAGTTTGTTATTATGCTCTTAAAGAAAAACGGAGACACTTGTTTGTTTTGATAGGTAGCCTGTCTCTATGTGCTTGTTTGAAAAGTCAATATAATTAAGTGTTTTTATAGAAAGGCCAAAGGTCATTTATACATTGCTTATAGATATTGTTCATCTTCATAATGGATTAAACAGGATTAAAATTAAAACTAAAGGAAAAAGAAAGCTTACTACTGATTTGTACAAAAATGCGCAAGCTGTAGAGGGGAAAACTTTTACATTTTTCTGTTTTTATTCTCTATAAATGTTGCTCTGCATTTTTCAGTTGAATGCTCACTGGCTCCGAGACAAAACCGAACAAATTCACACATCTTGTTAGACAAAATTTTTATATATTACCTTAATTAGCAAGTATTTTGCAGCATTGCTTGTAGCCAAGCTGTCATCATGAACCTCCCATGCTGGAGTTCCGGAGGAGTATTTCTGCTCATCCTAGTCTCAATCGGTAAATCTAATTACTTAATTAGTACACCAGTATATTTATAGCAGAACGTTATGCAACAAAGTGTGAAAGCATAAGCATCTATATAGTGTTTCAATCTTTTTACAGTTGGAGTGAAGTCAGGAACCCATGATAATTCCGTATTTTCGTCTGAGGTACCCGTAATTAGTCCTGTATACATTACCCAAGGTATGTAAGAAAAATAACAGCATAATGCCATGTTACGTGAAGGATTGGGGAACAAGTTATTTATAAACGGTTATAAAAGCTCAGGTTCGTAAAATGCATTCACTTTTACAGGGACACTCTACATTCCATATGCCGAGATAGAGGAGCCTTTCGCCGCGTGGGTGGATCTCAAGAAAGGGAGAAGTCGCATTGATTTCTATGGAGGTGGGTGGTATTACATGGCATATTATTACGTATGCAAATGCGCGTTATAACACAGCATCATGAGCGCATTAAGAGAGCTCTTATATCACCCCCACGTTACTAAGAATAACATTTAAATTGACTTTTTAATTTCTCACACATGACAGGTGTTGCCAAAACGTATCAGCTAGGAGATCGTAATTCATTTGGCATCATGCGAAAAATTGTTCCAATGACTGATGAGAAGCT
Organism: Willowsia nigromaculata; assembly: GCA_034700605.1. NCBI lineage: Eukaryota > Metazoa > Arthropoda > Collembola > Entomobryomorpha > Entomobryidae > Willowsia > Willowsia nigromaculata. The sequence continues at coordinate 40,869 of JAQIXX010000966.1, forward strand.
CACTAACCAAATTACCTGCTTTGAAGTCAACGGCACAGAGGATAATAGAATTACAGCACAAAGTATTCTTCCTGACATCACAACAATGGAGGTAATATGATTCGTCCTTCTCTCTACAAGTTTTATAATAAAAGATGCATTTCCAAATTCCAAACATGAAACAAAATAATTACTGCACATTAATATCAAAGAACTTTTGCAAACTTTAGAAACAAACTAGCCCTTATATTTGGTATTTTGAAAATGTTGCTTGTTTGTTGTGAAACTTTAGCTTATCGGAGAAGAAGTGGTGAACAGCATTACATGTCAGAAGTATCAACTTGTGGAAACTCGTGGCGAGAAAGTAAATAAATATATTTACTGGATAAAAGCTGAGGTAAGCCGAGTTTGTGCTAGATTTCACGTGTGCTAATTGTTGGTGTATCCTTGAAAATATTTTTGGCAATGTTGTTTTCATACGTCAATCAACCCAACTGGAAACATATAGGACTATATTTAGCGGATCAGTAATTATATCTTGTCGTTTATATTACATTTAGCCTTCATCTCTGGATCCTTATGTGACGGTTGGAACACCAGTGAAATATGAGATGCGTGGTTTTAATTCCCTCCTTGGGTCTCATTACGATCATTACTACCTAATTTATGATGATTTTCGGGCTGAGGAGCCTTCCAAAGAAGTTTTCAAGGTACCTAACGGTATGTCGCAATTTTACCCTTTTTTCTTTAGTTTCGTGCACAACATTGACTAAGGAGTTTTCAGAAATAAAGTTAATCATGCAGCCTCCCTCTTTTTCTAGAAAGCACGCCATGTCGGGATTTCCCAGGACCAGGTGCTGACCATCATCGCACAATTGCAACATTTAATCCAATGAAAGAATTCATGCACGGAATGGATGAGCACGTCACCTCCAGCTTTGATGAGTTCGTGCAAACACACAATAAGAAGTACCAGCATGACACAGAGAGCATGATGAGACTCAATGTGTTCAGAAATAACCACCGTTTTATTGAAAGCAAAAACAGACAAGGTTTAACCTACAAACTTGCCGTCAACCATTTGGCTGACAGAACTAAAGATGAATTAAAGGTAGGTACACAAAATAAGAATATTTTTGATTTTGCTCTCTAGTCCTGAAACTTAGTGAGCATGAGAAAATAAAAAATAATAATGGTTGTGCAACGGATGATACATATACACCTATTGCAAAAATTTCCGAGGAACAAACAGAAAATACAAAAAGATGAGTTCAAATGACCCAACTCCGTAGTAGTTACAAAAAAGTGACTGATTATTAACTTGCGATTGCAAAAAGCAAGTTATTCAGAATGTTCGCGGTGTCTGTCCGTCCGTCTGTCTGTCCGTCCTTTAGCACGATAACTCTTGAACGGAAGCGAATTTTCAAATTTTGATTTTTGCAACGTGTTACTGAGCACCTTAGCTTGGATGAGTTCGAAGATGGGCACTAACGGTCAACGGCAACCGT
>JAQIXX010000967.1:0-42354 GCA_034700605.1 Willowsia nigromaculata
CCATCTCTAATAATTCCCCACCTCAGACAAGCGATTTTCGCTAATTCCCCAGGGGAATTATTAGAGCATTTACGGTAAGTTCATGTTTCGTTTCACCACATAATATTTTCAGGACATAATAAAGGTCCATGCCGTTGGCAAACTGGTACTATATGGAACTATATACTATGTCTACACCACTTGTTTGAAATCAAAACTAATGATCGTCAGTTTGTTGAGTTTATTATAAATTAAATTAAGCCTGTAATTAAATTATGCTCTGTAATATCGCATGCACTCTAACTACACGTCAGTTTTTGTTACATTGTAGACTGAATATTATAATTATCGTAAACTTTTGCAATTGAAAAGCTGTAACCAACTTCTTTTTACATACACACGAACCGAATGGAAATCTAACATGTTAGTTTTCGAGTACACGAGATGCAATGCTACCTCAATGTTGACGAGAACAAATGTCAACGCGCTAACGTCAGTGCTCTGACGTTTAAGTTTGGAGTTGAAATGTTCTTCTGGTTGTCTTCATTAACTCATTTGACTTTGACACTTGACGTGCAGTTTGCAGTGAGTATAGTTGTATAGTGAGTCTCACTCACTTCTTACTTTACTCGCTGAGTTCAACCTTTTCGTATATGACCAACAAATAATACCAAAAATCCACTCGAGCCTTATCTAGCATTACTAGTAATTAATTATATATTTGTGTTACCTTAAACCCACGTTGACGTTAATATTGAGGTATTTTTCTCGCTGCACTTGAAGTAAAATACGTTTCCTAATGCTATATGTTCTTCGTAATTTTTAAATGTGAATCAAGAACATGCACACAAAGACCAATTCCTAACAAACTTTGGAAAAGAGACTGGACTAGTTGCTTTCTCTCGTGTCTTCTTTCAACTGCAGTAGTCTAAATTCTCAAATGCCTGTGATCACAGAGCTTATCATGTTTATTGATTGGTTGATTGGTCTTTTATAAAAGCGTTTACAAAATACAAGCTCTGATAGTTTTTTTTAATTTCCTAAATTGCGCATTCTGTATCTAGGTATTTGTATATCACATTCTACATCCGTATCATATGAACTTTAGGGCGTTCCTCGCCAGTCCTCCACATTAAAGTTGAAACTTTTGCTGCGGAGAAATGCATACAATGGTCGAAATGTGAAAGTCGGCAGAAAGCATCACGACTGTGACAATGACATGGAGTGATAAAATAAAGAATACAGAAAGGGAGATGAATCCACCCTTGGCAAACAAAATATTTACTTGGAGAGGATGTTACATCCTCCAAATGAAAATATTACTGCCATTAGTGCCGGATCTCTAGGCAATCTGATACAGAAAAGACGCACGTATTTCTTTACCATTTCTGCATTTAGTGTTTCAAGCAAAGAAATAAAATTTAGACACTTCAGATGCTTTCTACAGTTATAAGGTATAATAAAGACTACACATCAGAGGAAACGGTAACTCCTCACGGAACACGAAAGGGGACAATTCCAACAAGAAGCAATGATCATTTTAAACTTAAAATTTACATAGCAGTTAAACTCAGAGTAATATTACACTATCTTTTCTCATGTTTAAAAAAGCTATTCGAAGGTAGTTCCAAAAAGCATTTAACCGTTTTCCACATTGTCCATTTTTACCCTTGTATAATAATCATAAAACAGAAGATATGAAACCTCAAAATTAGGCTTCCTTCCTGTTTTATATGGTCCTGAAATTTCACTGCGAATGAAAGCTTTGCATTTGGGCAAGGCTTAAGTTTAGTATATGTATATATTGTTGTAACAGCAAGCGCTGAAAGCCTGTAAATGTAGGAGCAATAGTTATTCACAACGACGAAAGTAAACATATCATTATATAATATGTCTTTATATCCGTTCATCCAACAAAAGCTTTGTATTATTTAACCACTTTTGAACATGTATAGCGTAAGCAATATGCTTTTCCCCATTTCTTTCAGGAGATGAGAAAGGATGTAAACCAGTGACGTACTCACCTCCTGAATTTTAACTGCCCATTTCCCTTCCCCTTCTTCGTTAAAATCTTTCCAAGATGTTGAGTTTCGATTTTGATCAGTCAGTTGAAGTAACTTGTAATTTTGTTCGATTTTGTTCATCGGCATTACACAGAATATTTGTGTATTTATTTCTCTCAAAGCATCTGTATGTTTTAAGCCCTATTACAATAAATTCAAAGTAGGCAATAATGATTTGTCATAATGTACATACAACAGCACGATTTGAAATAAAAATATCTTTATTCACGCAATTTTCAGTAGTTTAGACCAAAAAATATGCAAGTAGCGTTATTGCTAAAAGTATTCTTCCATCCGACGATCAATATTCCTTTTTTGAATATGTGCTTGTGAGAGAAGGGAGAATTGTAAAATGGTTTGTCCACTGGACCATCCCCAAGATTATAAAAACAAAAGTTTCTTTGATTACTCATATTGCAGCCATTACTACCTTAATCAAAAGCTGTAAATTCATAGCACAGCCAAATTTTATGCAACTGTAAGCCGTCGGTCGTGCATACATTCTCTATTTCATACCAATAACGGTGCTTCAAGCTTTCAGCTTTCTTTCTTCCTTTCACTTTCTTTAGCTCTGTTCAGTCTGATGTATCTCCTCATTATAGTTTTAAACTACAATAGCATCGTCTTTCCTTAATTTGTCTTAACACCGTTTCAGTGTATAGTGCATGTGCAAAGCCTCCTGCAAGTAAACGTGAATGTAAGTAGTCCTACAAGGGTGCCGTTTCGTTCCAGAACACTAAAAAAGGAAAAGGAGGAAAGCAAACCATTATAAAAGTTGTACATGGTGCACACTCGTTACGCTGGAAAAAGAAGAGAGAAAGCAAATGGAAACCAAAGCCCGTAAAAGTTAATGCTAATGGCTTTTCCCACCTTCAAATAAGTAATAGACATGCTACATGTCTAATTCACTGTGATGCAGGATGCATTTCACATGTACAACCCTACACACTACTAGATGAATATATTTTAGACCATTATGTTGTGGATGACCGGATGATGATGATCATAATCATTCTTCAGTAAAGATACACTCTATTCTTCTGCCTTGTTTCTTCTAGCTTCTTAAACCACATCTTCACACATCTGTTTCTACATGGTTTTGCACACACATACATAAAACACGCACTCAGCATATTATATTTCTGTATTTAGGTATCGGTGAAAGTACACATCTCCAGCCCTCCAAATGAATGGGTGCTGCGATCATTGTGTGAGAGTACGAAAGAGACTCAAGCCTTCCCTATCTCTTAAGAAAAACCTTGAAAGTATTAGTTCAATTTAAAATGCTCATCCATTCTACCAACAAATGTGCATAAATCTATACACCATAAGATGTTGTACTTGTAGCTTGTTTTGCACTATACCCAATGTAATGTAGGATAGAATATTGGCGATGTATAATCCTGTTCGCATATCTATCATTTCAATCTCTTTTAGTCTCTCGTGTAAAACACTATATACCTAGGTATGGGTTTTTTACAAGATTTTACTCAAACTCCAGACGACCATGCATCCGTAAGTCCCCTTCAATGGGTGTATGTACAATTGCTGATTACCTCGATTTGCACAATACTCTTAAAAGCTGTGTGTACATACGCATACATTTGAAAATTTGCATCATAATGATTAGTATATTGCTAACTTATTTTTGCTTCATTTCCATTTCCTCATAGGAGCCTGCAAGTCCGAGTGCAATGAAGATGTTCATTGTAGTGTGGTATAGTGTGTAATGAAAACAACTTCTTTTTCACCACAAATGTAGGTACTTGTACAGAGCATCTGGCATTTACACACATATAATATTCCAAAGCCAGACACACAATAGCTGTCCGATCTTTGATTGCTAGACCAGTTGCCACTTTTCTTTACTACTTGTATTTATAAAGTTAAAACAATAGAAAGGTTTAAATATCATCTGGTACGCTTCCAATTAGAGAGTATACCATTTCAACGTGAGTCATTAATCAGGTATGCTATTAATTTACAGATTATCGACAACATTGTATTTTCTCCACGACTCATTAATGCTTTACCTCAAGCATTATAACTTTTTGCAGAGTTTTTAATTACACGGGACACAACACACAGTACAAGCATACATATGTGCTTGATTGATTGACTTTTCTGATGAGCACATATGCATCGGTTAAAACAACCAAAAAGTTCTAATCATTGCCCATCTAGATTCATGTTCATGATAGAAAAGGATATGAAATTCAAAGCTCTACACAGTGCTTGTTAGCAGTAATGAACTTTCATAAACTTCGTTAATAATCCATATTATGTTCAGATTACGTCATGGTGTGATCTCATTCAAATAGATCTATTCACATCCCACAACAAAAACAAAATAACGAGCAAAACGTTAAGATTGCCTGTTTCTAGGTACATAACACACTCGTTGTACACAATGAAAACTCGTAAATAAAAAGTTGGACTACGTGTTTCTTATAAAGAATATACCTACGTACTTCTGTAAATAAAACATGGTATAAAATATACCAACTAATAACATTCTCACAGTATTAATCCATTAATATTTAATTCCCCTTCCTTTTCAATTTGAACAATGTAAAAATTTTGTGGGGAAAATGGAAAAGTTTGTGATGCTGTATAACTATCTTGTATTGTCCCAACCTCAACTAAAGAAACTTCATTTTCAAACTTTCATTTACTTACTTAATTTCTACTCACAAATATAGCATCAGGCCTATATGACGACTTTCACTATTGTTGAAAACATTTAGTTTTGTAATAGCATTCACACTTCTCAGGCAATCGCAAAATTACTCCAAAATGCATGCATTCATGTACTTTTAAACAATGACTACATTCAACATTGATGAAATATGAGCTCACATTGTAAAAGAAGATTTTTGAAGTTTTGTACCTGGATGTTAGCTAGAATTCTGGTTTAACTTCCTTATGTGTCTGCTTTGACCACATCACCGCACATAATTTGCAGAGAAATCTGGAAGCATAGTTGAATATTATGTAAATAAACACAAAGTTCTTTTTATTTTTTAAAAACAAAGTAGGAATATATTGGAAGACTTCGTAGCGACAGGTTTTATAGCCTGCGATACTTATTCAACAGGCTAAGCATTTCCGAGAGATCGCTATATAATCAATAATTACTTTGCTAATTCATTATCGTCCAAAACTTTTACAAAAAACAAAAATTTGACCATGGATGAGCGCAGAATGAGCGTCTACGTGACAATTATATATTGCTTGGGGGTTCAATAAGATATCGAAATAAAAAAACGGAGGTCAGCGAGGTAATGTTTGAATTCAAGGATTTTTTCTCCCACGGCTGGATTCGCGACTGAAGCTGCTATTATTCAATAATCATCACTCACTCGTTACATTTTACGAAAACAGTGCAATTCTTGCTTTCAATGGTGAGGGCGAAGCATTAGAAAAACAACCCCATGTAGAAAACATGATTGTTTCTACCTTAATATTGGATGCCTTAATAAAAAGTTGGCAAAGTAGATTTTGGACAATTCAATTTTGGTAAATGCCCTGTCGCGTAATAAAACGCATTTCAATTATTTACAGCATAAAGTTTACAACTACATCAATACCAACTAGGAGGACAAATATTTGTAGCTCTTTCATGTGGTTTAAAACCATACTCTTGAGAAATACTACTTCAATCAGCAAAAATAAAACCCCACATATCAACCGTTTCAAGTCATCATCATTGCAGAGTGGTCGTCACTTGAACGTATGCATTTGGTAACGATGATATACATGCACATGCAATGTTACTTAGCCCATGTTGCACGGATACATCGATACAATCCAATGCCTTACACATTCAGCAGAATGGCTTCACTTTCTCTACTTCAAGTTGACGAGAATAATAGCAGTGTTACAGGGGAAAACGTGCATCCTCTTTCACCCACCCAGTTGTATACGTATTTCTGCTTTATCTGCGGTCAATGGAGTATGTCCACCTTTGATTGCGTCATGTAAACTTTCTCGTTTCCGCGTATTTCGCCTAGCCAGAGCTTTGTGTATGTCAATAAGAATATACGTTTCTGTGAAGTATTCTGCAGATACTGATACCAACTTGAAACTTATCGCGCGCTATTCTCGATACTAGATTGCTACTCAAAATGTGCCGAGTGCGTTCTACCATTATGATAATAGTAATAGGACAACTACGACCCCTACAATGGCCATCATCAGTATTCATATTATAAGCTGCGTAAACTTCATCATAAAACGTAGAGTAGATTAATACAGACAGCATAATATGTTCCTATGTAGTCTTTTAATTTGTAGTTACCACTTCAGAGTTGGAAGCTCAGTAATGCCATCGGCTTTCAAATAAACATTTCATTGTCATCATCCTTGGAAATTGGTACTAAAAGTGTATTGCATCACAAGAAAAAGTGCAGTCGACCTTACATGAAAAATTAACCAGTTTGATTGATACTAGCAGAACTGAAGCTTCTTTTCACTTCGGGCTTTCTAAAGCTATATACAAACAACCTATATTTTGGTTAAAAGTATGCTTGCGTAAGTTTTATAGAAACAAAACAAATGGGTACTTTAGTTTGAAGAGGAATCATTATGGTACATGCATGCACCTTTTGAAATTCTTGTGAAAAACTTCAAAGTACTTTCCTCGGTTGATGGTGGACATGCATACAATATTATGTAATACGTACACTCTCTTTTGTGGCCTGCGACTACATACAATGGATCTGCTCCATCAGTAGCCTCATTTAATTTTCCACACACGATTGCTTGCATCCCTCAATACATATATTCCACCAAACCTATCAGCATCTTTTATACGCGTCTAGTGTAGTTGTTTAGAATATTAAAAAATCTTCTTTTCCCTCTGTGGCTATCCAACGAGCCCACATAATAGACAAGTTGGTATACAGAGAAGCCAAAACCAATGATAATGGTTTGATGCGATGGTAGTACGTGTGGTATTTTTCCTTACCATACTATTCATAAACTTTTACTTCCATGTCGCCCTTCCACTGTTATACCACCAATGTATGGTCAGCATTTCGAAATCTGTTGATTCATTGCTATCTTTCCCCATCGGCAAATTCAATGTCCGTCTTCATTCAACGGTCATACAGTTTTGGTAGAGTAGGAAGGCACGTCCTCTTCTATTTTTTAGTGAGATCAAAAGATTTTCGATGTTTCATGATGTATATCCACTCTGTTGTGTCCATACGTTTCTGTCTCACTTGTTCGCAGTTCGTGGTTACGAAAAATGTGGACGTATAAGATCAAGCTACCAAGAGGATATGCAGTATATTTACAGGGTATTAATAAGGATGAGAGTAAACTAAAAGTGAACTTATTCATTTGAGTTTGACATTTTTCATCTGCTCCGCTGTCAGCCGTCCCATATACCTATGTCCATTCATTTTATTACACTGTAGCGTACTTAATGTCATTCCTTCGTGTAGTATCACCTATTTTATATAATGGAAAGACAAGACAAGGGCACTTAATCGACATGTTTGCACGTATACACAATGTTTATCGGACTTTTTCAATTTGCTCTCAAAACAAAATACCCATTACGATCTCAGCCTAATACTGAATATTTTTTTAAATTATAATTTGATAAGTCATTAATTTAATTTAAAACATTTTAAAGGAACAATATTTGTTTGATGTATTAATTTTGGAATTTTGTATTCGTACATGATATTCAAACAATATTTAAGAAATATTTGTAAATCTTGACGATTTCGCTCACTCACCCAGTAAATTATAGAAAGTTATTTGTAGTGAACTACTACATGCATTCTGATTAGGTCAGGAAAATGCTTCATGAATGTCCAGTCAATAAACAATAATTTCTAAGAAGTGAAGAAGAGGAATAGTCATGATGAGCTTCAGTATCATTTTTATTCAAACTATAATCAGTAGTCCCTTAATACCAGCAATACCATCCCACGCAGTACAGGACGTATATAAACATTTCTCCACGAGCCGCAATTTCCCCTAAACAAAACTCTGCCCAAACCTAGTAAATTTTTCGTATGAATCCCACACAAATTGTAATCCATACTATTGCTCTTATTCCAAAACAGTAACACAAGCGACAAAAGGAGAGAAAGTAAGCTGGCCAAGCCAGCTACTCCTGTTTACAGAACTTTCCCCTTTCCTCCATCCACTTGTCTACGTTTCTGCTTCTCTCGTCGTTGCACAACAGTCAAAAGAGAAAGCCAATTCATTGGATCCCCTTCAGTCGGGCTACAGAGCTCTCACAACGTGCATACTGTACCAGTACACACTCAAACCTCATGCTATTATTTTCACAACTCTTTCTGAGTCAAAGTCAAAACCAGAGGGAGGAGGATAGTAGAACCAACGCTCACTCCGGCGGGTGTCGTATTGTTTATTCAAGCATTTCAACTCTAACAACTCACTTCAATCATCAGCAAGGCCGGCAAAAGCAGTAAAACATTATTCATGTTCATTTTGCTCCGGTCTCTACGACGCTGCAAACGTCAGCTCGACCACGTTGCTGGTGAGCAAGTCATTTTTATAAACCGCTGTCATTTCTATTAGTCAAACAACCAAACACGGTGACCCAACCATCAGTCCTTTGCCCCCCACTGATTCACATTTTTCCGCAGCTTGGCCGCTGTGCCAAAACAATTTTTTTCAAAGGATTCAAAACAAGATAGGTATCATCTTTAAATTAGTAGTAGAAGTGGAGACGGCTACTGGTTCCAATCGGTGTTTATTTTTGCCCTGCCATTATATCAGTTTAAGTTCAGAGCTGTGTCCACACTCGATTCACTCCGTTTATTAAAATTCTCGTGTATAGCCAAAGTGAGACAACAATATAGTAACAGCAGAAGCACAATATTTTTGCGTTATTATGGAGGATCACCATTAGTGAAAGCAATACTGGTAGTTTCAACCACAGAAGATTCCTTTGTAACGGGGGAAAACTAACTGTGACAAATGTGACTGTTTGCGCATAAAAATGTGTGCCATTTTCCCATGAATTTTTTCATCTATGTGTTCGTGTCACTGAAACGGCACTTTCTCTGCTAAGAGCAGTCGGAAATACATAAAATTAATACAAAACATTAGCAGGTTTGGTATGTTTCTCAATCTTTCTGGGTTACTGCAAATAATATTCATTAGCGGAAATACAACAAAGGCCAGGCCACTAGAATACCCCACACGTACGAAAACAGTAAAAAGAGGCTTCTCTCCGTGTTGCTCTGGTTCAACAGATCTTCTCTCGCTGATTTTCCCGATACTTACACTGAAAATGGAAAATTTAAAAAAATAGACGGACTTTAGCATGCGAAGTATATGCATTAGGGAACGAGGACACAGGACAGTACAACAAACAAGAGACTCTTTACTCCAAATTATATTCATTTCCAAGTGACTCTAAGCTAAAATAGGTATCTGTGGACAAAGGCGCGTATTATTGCCACTTTATTTCCATTTTCTCGGACTCCCTTTAGAAACTACAGCATTCACAAAGTAGACAAAAAACTACTGTTGTTATAAAGTTATACTAAAAAATTTAACCTAGTTTTTGTAACGCATGTTATACAATATAACTAAATTGAACTACATTATATTATATACATAATATATTATGTGTACTACTCATGGTTGATACAGATATGTATCGTGATCATCGTTGTCGTGTGTATGTCGTTTGTTATTCTTTCATTTTATCTGGAAACCAGATCGGCTTTTTAGGTGTGGAGCTTAATGGTCTGAATTAATGGATTTTGTCCCCTCATTAACTTGCCCACATGCATAACATGAAAATCTAACGTGCTCCTCTCTTTTCCTCTTAAAATGTCTTGTTCTACAATTCCAAAAGCTCTGATGCGGGTTGCTGCACTGAAAAACTGGTTTTGCTCTTCTGGCGAAAGTGAAATTCTGGTGAGCAGACAAACTAAAAAAGAGACAACTAGCAGTCAACTCGACTCAACTCATAGAGAATAATAATAATGTAGATGTGCACATTTCGTACTCACACATATTTAAAAACTGTGGGAAAGGGCTAAACCATACGCACATATTCTTTGGGTCTATGCAATTTAAATGGAGAAAGCACCGCAATACTAGCAAGTAGAAGTGTAGTGAGTTGCTGTATAAATGTAGTACACCACTTACTCTCTGGGACAGCTCTTTCAAACAAATCCTCATTGGATTCCTTGTTATTTGGTGCTTTTCTCCTCTAAATTGCTTTCCTAACGAAAGCCTATCTATAACTTGTGCACTGCTTCCCAACCTACTGTTATAGTGTATGTAATGGTGTTATTGTGATTGTGGCATATTGGTCTACCTCTATCTATTAGTGAATATTTCCTTTCTCTCTTGTCGAAAAACTTATTAGTAGTATAGATGTAAGCCCAAAGGATTATTTCATTGCTCTCTTGACGGCTTTATATAAAATCAAGGTAAAACACTACACTTGTACAATATTTTATCAAGTTTATTTTTTAACTTGTGAAAACTCAGAACCTAACAACAAACAACGCAAAACAGCTCAGCTAGTTGTGTACACATCGTTTTTGGTAGTGAGTTGCATGGATCTCAGTCTCAGCAATGGATTTACTCTGTTGAAATATTGAGCACGGACTCATTAATTCGCACAACGATCTAACTATTTTATATAAGAATGACTTGCATGTTTTATCGGGTAATTTACAATTGACAATTCAAACATCAAGATTACTGACTAGCTTACACATAAATTTTGGCGTATTATTTTATTAGCAAGCCTGTCAGTTAAATACATAAGATCGATGATTATTCTGCCAAATTAAGGGTCAACCCGAAATTAAGTATTTACCTTCTACATTTATATTCTAATTTACATGGAACGATTACTGTAATGTCATATAATTCTTACTTTTGCCTCCATTTAATAAGGAAAGCCCGATAACAATCAAATAAAGTGCTGACTAGTGGTATCACAACCAAAAATGAATGCTTATTATGGTTGGCAAAACCGATTATATAAGAGTTGATTAAACTGTACGAACAAACACATCATGTACAACAACACAACTGTCGGCACAAATACACCGAAACGGTTTTAATGTGACATTGACTTCCTCTGGAAAATACATGAGGAATCTTTCTTTTTGTGGAGGGAGAAGTCGAAGCGGATTTTTAGAATGACACTCTGACCATTATTATTCCACGCTCTACATACTAAAAATTTCATGTGTCGTGTCCACTCCTGTCACTGACGCCGACAACAACAATAATAGCACATAGTAGTAGGCAATCCACTGCAGCTGAGTCGAAGAAAACGCATTGCTCCTGCCATTTCTCTCAACCACACAAAAGACTGCTACCTTCTACCTCTCTGCCTGACCACGCTTTTTCCACTCCATTTGACTTGCACAAAACAGGATCTAAAGAAGAAAAAGTAGGAAGGCCGAATAAGAGGAATGGAATACGGAAGGAAAGAGAAAGTTGGTAAAGTGGTTTTTCTTGGTGACTATTTTATAGAGAGAAAATGGGAAATCTATAAATAAATAGATGCACCACTCTAATATTACTGCAGGCAGAATGCGTGCAAATTCCTTGGAAAAATAGTGTACTCAACCCAAATAAAAATAGAGACATAAAAATTGAGTAGACAATGAACAAAAGAAACGACACGATAATCATCATCATCATCAAGATGTTCACGAGCTCTCCTTGTTCTACAATTGTGAGCACCATGAAAAAGCAATGCAATGCAATAATAATAAAAAATACAGTCGGATGATTATAGTGTCTTTTAGAAAAGAAACGGAAGACTATTATTGCTATTGGAATTATCATCATCGTGAGAAGGAGAAAGTACAAGAAATACATCAAAAATTCTACTACTGCGGAGCTCAAATAAAACGGGAAAAGGTGCAGCTCTCAGCAGGAAAAATATCGGAATTAAGGTTGAATCCCTTAATATTAGAGTCGACTTTGTGAACTGACTTTCTTCTACATGCACTGTTGCGCACGTGAAAGCCTAAACCCACCGACATTACAGCAGCCTGTACTGCGGAACCCATAGTCAACTTGAAGCGAGAAACGAGACAGAGAAAAAATTGCAAAGAACGGATTTTGTGAGCGGCGGTATTTCTTTTGTTATTGAACAACAGAAAGGAAGACATCTGCAGAACGGGACGCAGAGAAAGCCCTTGTAGTAAGCTGCTTTAATGATCATAGAAGGTAGGTAAGGTGTTTACATTAAAGGTGCTTTTATATAACTAAGCTGTTTTTTGTTTCGCTAGAGGGAAATGCCTATTATGTTTGAGTTTCATACGGAAATGGTACAAGAGCATATAATTTTATTAAAACATTTTTGATTAGCCTCGTAAATTAGAGGAATTCTCGATATGCCTGAAAAAATAAGGTGAAAAACATTTGTAAACACAGCTACAGGCTATAACAGTGGAAATTCACAAAGACTCTGGGATTTTTGAAGACGAGTCTCACGATTCCCCAGAGACATAAATTTCCGCCTAAATTCTTACTACAATTTATCTTCGTCTCTTCTCAAAATTACACAAAATATTTGATGAGCTGCAGTTTTACTGCGAGTACCTACCGGCGAAAAGGTACAAACTTTCTAAATCTAACAAAAGAAAATATCTAGCTATATGGACTGGGTCACAAGGGAATGCTGCATTTGTGCTTTTAATGTGAAGTCTTTGTTAGTTTTGTATTTGAAAATGGGCTCGCAGCTACATCTTTTTTCGTTCATATTTCTACATGTGCTTATAATACATTATCTAACAGATAAATTGGGTTCCCTTTTCCTTGCTATTTTTGTTTACAAGAAGCTCGTGAAAAACTTATTGACATCTACAATTCAAACCTAGAAAAGAAAACAATTTATTTTAGCATCTGGACAAAGACATATTTAATACCCACGATCCAGAAGGCGTCAGCTCTTATTAATTTTATTACAATAGCCGTGGTCTCGCATTTAGCAAAAAAAAACTTCAAACGGAAAATGATTTAGTAACGACGAAGGATGAGAAAATAGCTACCTCTAAGGATGGGATACCACAAATATCGTGCATGTATTTCCGGATCGCGATCGCGTACACACAACCACACGAATACGATGGACGGTTCAACGCACGTACCGTCAAGTTGCTCACATATTTTGCAATTCTATAAGGGATCTTTTTTTCTAATTTGAAACGGAATTGGACTGGGGTTTCTGTTAGCTCTCAACTCCCTGTGCTGCACCGAACATTCAATAGAAGTATTTTCTTAGGATGTCTCACTGTAGGTAGATGTCCTTTGTAAGTATTACGAATATAGTTACATGGTAAGTTCTATGTCAGGCCAAACTTGCAATCACTAGATCCACAGTTGTACAGTGGAAAAGATTCTGCTTGTGGGATACCCTCAATGATAATAACAATAATCGTAATAGTGGTAATAATAATAATCACATGTATTATCAACACAGGTCGGATGTGCATGCTCATCGCACCGCGTATCGCATCGGTGCAGGTTGCAATTTACTCGTAACCGTAATAGAAAATTTCCATTCATTGCTCTAAGCGTCGTACACAGCGACGCATGCATAGTAGGGGAAAAAATCTAAACTTGTCCTCCTGTAAGCTTTTGATGATTATCATTTTCTGATGTAAGCTTTTGGTTTTTTCATTGTGCCCTGTTTTTTCCTCTCTTGTTACGGCTGTCGAACTTTATCCCTTCCTTCCTGCCTACAATGTATATCTTTCTACATAAACTTATATTGCTATAACATGGCATATAAAAAGAAACAGTTTACTTTTGTCTATTATATTGTAATTTACTGAATGGTTCTTTTAACAACACAAGTACATTTCGCTTGCAACGACGGCTAGAAATCATCATCATTTCCAGCAAGATGCAAGAGTTCCCAGGCTTCCGCATATACAGATTTAGTATATAAATATTTTACCGGAGTCTGGGCGTCTTTTCGCACAAAATTGTTACTTCTTCCAGGGAAAGGGCACTTACTCATCTCAATATCATGTCATGATCTGCATGACTGAGTAATCAAAAATACTAAACTTTTCCCTTCCTCTTCTTATTTTTCTCCTATCAGAAAACAACCTCGAAATCTTTCCCACTACTCATATCATATCTCTGAGCAAAAAATAAATAACTGCAAACTTACTACAGCGCACTTTCTTACTTTTTTACTATATTGCCGCTACACTGATGATGATCATGATAATGATACAGCAGAGAAAGTAAAGTGAAGTGAAGAAAGCAGGAAGCAAATCGACAAGATCAGTGGTGAAAGAAGCGAGACCGCTACGCAGACATATAAATAAAAAAGAGACTTTGGCTTGGTTTGGGAAGGCTTGCCACACACGTTATTATTATATTCCTAGTGCAAGGAAGGGTAGTCATCTTCAGGGAAAAGCTAGTCTTCTAGTTTCACGCTCATTCCTGCCGTAGCACAACGCATTATTTTCCTGTAAATCTTTATACTTTTCGCTACTTTTTTCTCCCTATCTACCAGCACCGATCTCTGTGCATCACTTCTTAGTACTTGTACAAGACATGCAATAATAATATGTAATACATGCTTACATATAACTCTTTCACATTTACACACACAAACTATACTTATGTGGCCCTGTAGTTTTTCTCCAGCTTTGTTGTGTGCATGTGTGTGTGTGTGTTTGTGCGGAAGAGCCTACTTTTTTACCCAGAGAGAAAAACAACCGACAGACAGACAGCAGTCTATAAATCTGGATTATTGCTCACACTACAACTTCTTCCCTTTTTCAGAGCCCGTGAAGATGGGAAGAAAACAAGCTGAACAAGGAATATTATGCGAAAAGCCCTCCTCTACCTACGGAAAATGAACATGCATCCAGAGAGGATGATAATATTAGTAATGTAGAGAAAAAAAGTATGTAAAAGTTACAGTTATATTCCACAGGAGTCATTCATACGCATTATTATTATGATGATGACTACTGGTTCTGTTCTGGGGTTAGACAGAGTACTAAGAGAGGAAATGGAAATCGAAATAGTCAAGAAATCGTTCTGAACATGCAAAGTAATCCAATATTATTAAGCATGTAAAGTTGCCTTCTCCAAAATATAGCGTACTACCATTACCTGGTTTTAAAGGGAAAAACCAAATTCGTGTTGCTCGTCAGTCACTCTGCCTTACCATCTTCATAACTGTTACTTTCTCACTTTTAGCTTGCTCCTCCAAAAAATTCCAAAAGTATTTTGGTGTGTTGGTGTGTGGTTGTAAGCAATATTTGAATATTTTTCATCATATTTCCTTCGCATGATTTCTTTTGCATGTTTGTTAGCACATATATTTTCAAAAATAGAGTGTATACCTTGTTGTGTTACGTGGACCATAATTATTGTGGGTCTTAGGATAAGATTTTTTCACTCAGCTAGAAGCTTTGAAATAGTTCATGACATGGTTCAGAAAAAGTGGCAAATAAACAGAAATATAGAATATACAGAAATATACAGTTTTATACTTTCCCCAAGTTATTTGTGAATAAAGTAGTTTCCTTGTCTCGTATTCGTGATACTACATAATATCTGTTTAAATTGTGACCTGAACTTCAAACGCCTGTAATACTATTTGCTCTAACCACTCGTTGACGAGCGTAATTTGCCTGTTAAGGATGGGTACATAATACATCAGTTCACTATAAGGAAATAGGGTTTCTTGCTGCTGGGCAAACAAATGCTGATGTAAACTGAATGAATATCAATAAACGAGGGGAAACTAGAAAAACATCAAAACATTTTCTGTATCATTCATTTCTCCTTGTTTCACACAAAACGAGGTTAGAACCAATTCACAACTGCATCCTAACGCAAGTAGAAACACAACAGCTATGAAATGAATGCAGGCTGCTGTGCTACTGATTGTAGTACTTAATGCAGTACAACGGCAGAAACAATGTTTAGTTCAGTCGGTTATTGAGGACAAACGCTAGCTAATTTGAATATGTAAATCTGCTTTTTGCATTGAAAATTATTCTCTTCTTGTCTGTTTGACCAAAACCCAGAAGAAATGGGGGTCTTATCTTGTAGCAAGTATATTCAGCAACATCCTGAAGGCAAATAATAATCTAGCTAACGTTTTCAACAAGAACTTCCTTGAATTAAACTTCGAAAGATGAGACGGAGAAGCAAATGATATCTGAGCAAGGCAGAATGGCGTTCTACATTTTGTCGCAATGCTTGAATCCAAAGAATTGAATTGAGTAAGAGACAGCATTAATGAATTATGTATACTTAAGAAAAATCAGGATCTTGTATCACTGTACCTAAATATTCAGCTTAGAAATGGTTCTAAAAATTTCCAGAGTACCTGTGCAAAAGCTCCCAACAAACCAGAATTAGAAAGAAATTTCCTTAATTCAAAAAAATATAAAGCTAGTTTAAAATTCCAATTGGATTCGCATTTTTACGTCGAGAATTTCTTATGTAACTTTATATAAATTCATTATTTTGCACAATGGTGATGCATAAAATTTTCAAGAAAATCTAAATTTTTAATGAATTCAAGTGAGAATTGGAAGTATCTCAATTTACAGGGTGTCTACAACTAGCAACCTTTACTCATGCCGGAATTTTTCGGGTAATTTAAGGAGTGAACGAGAAACTCAAAGTGCGATGATAATGAGTAATTCAAACAGGGATGAGAAGTTAGCAGATGACACTTGAGTATGAAATTCATGAATTTATAATGATTTACAAATACCAAAAACGTCTACAAAACTACCTTACACACTTTGGATTATTAAGGATGAATGTTTGTTCATTACTTAATGTTATATAAAGAATATACCTGCACCCATACCTCATAATTGAAGGTTTTCTATTTTTATAGTCATAATGATATACTTTCATAGGATTCCAATTAAGCTCATGTGTATCTATGCTGATATAGGAATCTCATATTTTTAATGATTATAAAGCATACTTTCATACGAAGATCACATAATTCTGCATAACAATAATATTTTTTATTCCAAAAAGATACTAATGAAAAGACTTTCTTGAAATTTCACCAGTGGAAAACTCTGGCCAAACTCTCATGAAATAAATGCTGTAAAAACAGAATCATTGAATTTTCGGAATCAGTGTGTGTATAAATGTGGGAAATATTATGGGAAAATATGGTAGAATAGAATTCTCCAAAACAGGGTAATGGTTACATATTATAATCTAGGTACAGGTTCAATGAACGCATTAGCAAATCTTTTCAATTCCACACGCTCTCACAACCATACGGTGCGGTGTCTTTTATCAAAGTATTAGTAGAGTTCAATTCAAATATTATCCTTTGGCCAATTAGAGAGAAAAAAGTTTGCAACTCTAGTTGAATAATTATCAAGCAGTATGAATAAAAGATGAAGGAAAACTTTTTAAATCAACAACAAGAACAGAAGGATCACAATTTCAGCAAACCAGTAGCCCAGCAGTCAGTTAAAAGTCTTTTTTATGTCTATTTCACCTCCGCTGCCTTCTTTGGTTCTAAAAATTGTGCAACTTTTTCTTTCTAGTATTTATTCAATTTTCATCAGAGGGAAAGTGCTTAGACAAAAGTGTGTACCTTCACACATGAGTTTTTCATACTTATAGTAAAGTTATATTCTTGAAATGGCAAAGGATAAAATGAAGAGAGTAGTCATTGGAGGTTAAGGCGTGTGCAACCCTTTTTTCTTTCAGTCCTTTTCTTCTTTTCTCTTTTTCTTCTTTATGCAGACCTCAGGGAATATTTCTTTGTTTGACCATTACCCGCCTTGGTTTACTCAACTTAAATGTATGAATGCTTGGCTAGTGCTACTGCTGTCTCTTCTATGGTGAGACGAACGAAAGAGTGAGCGTTGGTGGTAACAAACTTTGAAAATTTGTGGTGTGCACGATTTATGTGCGTTGAAAATTAAATTAAGAAAATGAAGTGCTAGAATAAAGCTCCACTATTGCCGTTACTGCTGCGTTGATGTTTTCTCGCATTTATTATTATTCTTTTCATACTCACATTAACGTACATATAAAATGTGCATGCATGCAGACAATATACTGTCTGTTGTAGTGTGTGGCTGAAGGGTTCAGAAGGAAGAAAAAGTTGGTTGCGGTGGTGGCTGCCGGATTTCTGTTTCTTGTGGCAGTGGGTATGGTAAAGGAGGACGATCTCGTGCCAAAAACCGACAAGAAAAGAGAGTGTTGCGAAATATTTTGCGTCCAGATTACTCTTATTCTTGGAATAAATTTATTTGAATATTATTTCTGTCGTGTTTTGTTTCCTAAATTCAAACAAATATATTTTATGTCTTCGTGTCAGACAAAAAAGACTTCATTTGGTCTCATCATTATCAACTTAAATTATACTGACAATCCTATCACTGATACATTTCAGTCTAATTTGAATATATTATTAATGCCTCTACTTCAATGTATGTAGATATTTTGCTTACAACAAATACAATGTACTGAGTCTACTGTGACAGGCAGAGTGTCCTACAGAGAAAAGTTTTTCTCAAAAGAATCTCATTTCTTAAGAAATTGGAGAAAAGGAAAATTTTCAGTTTTTCTTTCTTGTCGCGACTATTTATGGAGATTTTTTCAACAAATTTTCCTGCAATCATGCCTATTTCAACTTCATCCTTTACAAGTAAAAACGACATAGAGTATTATCGTGAAGTGTATTTCATTTCCGTTTTATTTTTTCATTCTTTCTTTCTTGTCCCCAACTCCCCAGACGGCAATACAATCTATTTTACTTGCAACTTGTACAGGGCTTTAAGCTCAACAATTTTCTTTTACAAATCACAACCACCATACCGGTATGAGTCTCAATTGTAACTGGCTCTCCTAGCTACACTCATATAGTATATCAACCAACTCACTGTATCATGAATCATAATGCCATCATCACTCACTATACAACTTTATTTTTCAAGTGTTGTAGCAATGATCATCATCATGATATGATGATGAAGAGGAAAAGTCTCAAAATATTTTATACAAAGCTAAAAGAGTAGAAAGAAAAACACTCTGTAGAGAAATTATTTGCGCTAAAATAGTACGCTTTTAACTTCACTACTTACGACTTTAATGTCTTTCCTCACTTTGAAGAAAGTCTACACAGAAAACTTTCACTTTTCTTGGAACACCTCTTCCGAAAGGAAATTGTCAGTTTCCGCCATGCCGGTACTACAGTTGAAACCCAATCTGCTTCCCATGTTTAAAGAAGACGGGTACTATTACTCATCCTCAGATGGAAGCTCTGAATAAACCCAGAGTTGTAGACTCGTGTGCGCATACAGAAAATAGCAATTCATACCTCATTTTTATGTCGAGTGCTATCAAATACAGCAAGCGTGCAAATCTCAAGTTACTCGATGAGTTTTGTACTTAGGACGGCCATACATTTTTAATATAATTTCCGTATTATTTGCTGTATTATGCGTTTTTCTCCCATCTTTCTGCTTCATATTCAAAGGTTTTCTTCATTTTTCGTGTATGCACATCCCCGCCAGAAGAGTCATTTTCCTTTGAATTATGCATCATTTTCTACTTGCTCGTGTCTCGTGTCATGGCATGCACGTGTTTGAAAATGTATAACGATGATAGAAGCCGTAACCCCATTTGATTTTGGAGTGCCGACAATTCTTTTATTTTTACGGAACCCGTACGATGCACACTCTGCTTTTTCAAAAACATGTATCCTATTATATTTTAGGTTTATATCTTATCATAAAAATAATCGTAATCATATAAAGTGTAAAATACTATTGTTAAGAAGAGCTCTCCCCATTCGTTTTTGTCTGTTTTATACAAGAAATAAACGAGGGTGAATGAAAACAGTCTGTTTTGTTAGCAAAAATAAACCAATGTAAAATTTGTTCCTCACCACCCCACTCTTGCTCCTACTAGTCGTATAGACATTTTTGTAATAATAATAATACAACGATTATCATTCCTCTTATTACCCACTTTCTCCGCTTTTACTGCAACACAACACGGTTTATGTGGCATTTCATTTCTCTAATATTTCAAAGGGCAATGTGTATCAAGTCAACAACCCTTATTGAGCTCCTTAGCTCTTTCCCACTTGTTCTCATAAATGTGTGACACAAATATAATGCTTCCGGGCGTTTCATTCGAATTATTCATTCATCCGTTACGATCGTCATTTAGACAACTCCGTATTATTGTGCTACTGTTCGTGAGCGTTGTCAAATCCATGAAGGTATACATTGTCCTAACCCTATACAAACATGGGCAACTGATAGTTATGTGACACAGAAACTGATGCTGGCTCTTCCGTCAGTAAAGCTTTCACTTTGGGAAAATGGGAATATCCATTCTTTTGCGTTTTCTCGTAGGGAATCATACTGCTGGTACTTGTAGCTCTACAATAGTTTCTACCATTGTCTACTCTCTGGATTTGATATAAAAACCGTTCCATCTTCATCCTTTCCTTTGTTATTCCTTATTGCATTTTGTGATGATGCTGATGGAGAAAGAAAGCCTAGACGAAAATTATGCTGGCAGTTATAAAAGATTTATCTACATTATTATGCAACAGAGCTAGTAGTATTCACATTTTGTTCGCCACAACCGATTATTCCTAAGGAAAATGTTCGCGTGTACCCCGTACCAAAGCTCTGCGTTACCGACAGACATGCACAAACACACACTCTTTTTCTCACACACAATATCACTTTACGACATGACAGGGCTCTGGGGATTTAGGAAAGTGAAAGTTTTCCCTTCATATAAGAATGAGACTGAAAATTTTCCACTAGTATCTTACCTTGCAGCAATGATAAGCCTTTTGAGGAAAGACTGACAGAGGAAATGGAAAATGCCGGAAGAATAACACCAGCACACATAAAACGGACTACCGTTAATGTTGCCTTCACTTATGTATTCGTCATAACACATCCCATATATACCTATGTGCACTTTGTAACCTAATGATCAGGAAAAGGAACATGGGGATGCATAATGAACGGGCAACTGTCAGCGACAGGGAAATTATTATCACGTCGGTAACGTTTATGCACAGACAGTGAAAATATGCATAAACAGTAAGCGCATTATTAGGCTAGTAGAAGTGTAGTGTATGGGACAACAAGGTAATATGTACACGAGGTGGTGTACCTACGCCAGTAGTAAAAAACATCATTTGCCACAGCATCACGGTCTTCGTCATCATTCTTCTCCACCTCATCCCTCTCAGCAAGTTTAAGATTTTGGTTTCCCTCTGGGAATTAAAAAAGCGTAAAGTTAGGGTCTAATTTGATAATCCTGTTATATGCTTCAACTCGTTCAAGCAAGTAAACATGTATGCTTTTTGGTTCTGCTCGCTCGGTGGCACTCACTCATCATTTTACCGGTTTTCCTGCGGCTTGACTTCCTTTTGGGTCTGCTAAAATGCCAGCATTTCTCCTGAATATATGAAAAGCTATAAAGAATCCAGCTGCGAGCGTAAACTTTTGTGAGCTGCCATTTACATACGCGCTTTCTCCAGCACCGTCACCATCAGGCAAATTGGCTATCTTCACACAGCATGATTGTCACTTTTAATTAACTCTTCAGTTATACTCCGTCCCCTCCCATTCTGTATCACAAGGTGGCCGGGGAAATGAATGAAGATGAAACGAAGAGAATAGATGTGTAATGGGATTACATAGAAGAAGAGGTGTATGACGCTGACAACAAGATATATGTTGTATCGTCAACACCAAACGAGCGGCTAGAAAAGAATGGATCACCAAATTATTGGTACCACATGTCATAATGTAAATTAATGGTACTATTATCGTGAAAGGTTTGTCGACAAATTTTGGATGAAATTTTAGAGCTGAGTTAAGGGCAATGTCACATAAAATTAAAAAGCCTCTTGATCATCCCCTCTTTTCCATCTACCATGATGACAATTCAAAAAAGGGAGAAAATAAAAAACCCGTCATAGACCAACATATGTCTAATATTCTCGAACACGCTGGTTTTTAGTGGGATCCGGTTTTCTCACTGACTTACGTATTGAGTAGCAAAATCATAATAGGATTTTGGTGTAATACGATATGCCATGCCATTCATTCTTTTCTTTTGTTGAGACGTTCCTTTGCCACTTTTCATCTTTTTCTTTTGTATGTATGAGAAGATGGTAATAATATACCTAAATATGCCGTAAAGAGGGCTGTTGAGTGCATCGAATGGAGTGACAGCCAATAACATATTTTTACATCGTGCCCTGAACCATGCACATCATCGCGTTTTTTGATATATTGCCATCATTAAGGATTTTCAGCTTAAATGCCACAAGAACATGAGTACATTATAATCACCTACCACTACGAGCAACAAAAACTACCGTTTCAGCCAGCCAGAGAGATACGATCATTGGCGGTGGCCTTGTAAAGCTGAATGCTCATGGTTCGGCACTTTCTACTGTAGTAGCATTCAGATTCACTGTCCATACTGGTTGCGTCTGTTTTCACTCTCACTTTTACTAGCATGTTATTCAGACTCACAGTCTTCGTCGTCAATTTACCGTTGAAACTTTTTGCATGTCATTACGATCAAGCCGTAAAACCGCTCATAATGGCTATACACAGCATATATATGATGGTAATGATAATATGCTTTCAACATAAACGCGTCATTACACTTTTACTATTGCCAATGCATCTGATGTGACGACGTACACATTCCGTTTGTAAATAGCTAGGTTAGGTTACATTTATGAGCTAATACAGGCCCAACTAATCTCAAGTACTTATTCCCTTTTGCTCGTTCTTCCGAAAGCTGATAGCTGCATGAGGTAAGCTCGTGTTGCTCAAAATCTAGGATTCATATAAAATCATCTACATTAGGGTTTTTGACTAGGAATGGAATGGAATAGTACAAAAGTTTCAAGAATGGCTGTTGTCTAACGTTTGGAATAGTCATATAATACCTTGGCAAATATCATCAGGTTTTCCTGTTTGGCATCTTTAACTAGAAGAACGTATTTGCATTTTTTGTTGAGACTAGATTAATTGAATGAAACATAAATGATAAAAAAGGTAAAATTACAGGGAGCATTTTGTTTATTTCTATATTGTATTTTGAATTTATTTTGTTCCGATACTAAAGGTAATCCCGCATTCCATTTAGGTGTCGGTTTCAGTTATACATATAAAGTGATACATATTCGCATGATACATATAGCAAATAACAACCAAATTCTTTCTCGTTTAACAAATATAATTACCTACTGAGTTTCACAGAGTAATGCATTTTTGCAATAAAGCTATTCATATGACGTGATGTCTGCATCAAATTCGAGAAGCATGTACCTATAATGCTTTTCCTCGCTCTTGTGAGTAGATATTTTTAGGCCTATACATTTCATCGTAATATGAGCATAATAATATATTATAATACACATGAGAACGATAATAATATGCAAAGCTGGTGTAGTCAGCGCTCCTCGTCTGAAAAAAAGTTTTCACCAAATCTCATCTGTGATCCACCACAACAAAGACTGAAAAGTCACCCTGATCATCATCATCGCAACTTTCATTTTCCTTGTTTACTACCAAGAGCACATATCACACAAAAATTTACCAACGCTCTACTATTCTTTTGGGGTTACGATACCTCTGTGCTGAAAGTCAGTCAGTCACATTTTACTGCTTTTCTGCATCATATCATCATCATCACAAGCTCAAGCTTTCACCAGCATTATCACACCAGAGGAATATAAGGAAAGAACGGATGGATGGCTGCAAAAGAGAAATCCGTTTTTACGTTGTGGCAGCTGCCGTTATTCCCTTCTTTCTCCTTATCGTCTGCCAGACGAAGAAACCCTTTTCTCCAAGTCTACTTTTCCCTGGCGCTTTTTAAGTGATGCTCTATGATATGATATGATGATATGCAGCAGTAGTCGTTTCTATATGCTTACCTTGCATGTACATGACTATTTCTCGCTTCACAGCTTTTCACTATCATATCCGTCAACTCATATTTGCCCATATTTATCTACTAACACTAATATTATGTATAAGCATCCAAAAGCATTTTTTCTCAACAATATTCAGTACATGAGTCTCGTGAAAATGTAAAAAATGTTGATGATTATGATAATATGCGGCCTAAAAATCAACGGAAGGGTTCTAACCGACTATGGTTGTCTATAAATGTATAGCCTCGTGTTTTTTGCTGCTTTTTTGGACTACTAAAAAAATTTTTTTTTGTGGAAAAGCGAAAGAATGAATGCAACTTGCCAGCTGACTTTTTTTGGCGAAAGCCTTTATTGTCGTTGTGTTTTTATGTGTACAAGTATGTTAGCATGCTGGAGGATTTTTTGTGAAGTAAATTCTGAGGTGGAAGTCAACCCATGAGGTTGAGCCCATTTGTGATTCTGATAATGGAATGACATCCTGCTGCCAACCTCCGTTTTTTAAACTCTCCTACGTATTGCACTGTTCAAGACTTGCACTTATATCCATACTTATAGTACAAAGGCAAAACGACATCAAAATGATCGACTTCTTGAAAAATAGAAAGCAAATCGTTCGCTACTTCCTTGTTCGGTAAAAGTGTTATGAAAAAGAGGATGTACAAGTGCACGAGTCTATGTAGAGGTATCGATACACATTTTATAAGTGTATATACAAACCTCACTCAAGACCACGACTCCCTTCATTTCTTCGACTCGAACGCTTTATTACGATCGTCTTTTGTACAATGAAATGCTAAGGATGTGTTGTACCATCCCTCCTTGAATGTGCACGTTTCTTCTTGTGCTAGTTTGTAGGGTTAAAGCCAAATTGTGAAATGATGTTTTTCTTCTGTCGCCTGTCCTCAAAACACGAAATGTGTGCTCATATTATGCGAGACTCGAGGGAACAGGAAGTACATTTACTTGAAGACATGCATCTATATGTTCACTGTGATGCGACGGTAATAAACTCTGAAGTTTTATACGTAGGTAGGCATGTTTTCATCCCATTCGTTTGGATTTTAGAAAAATCCAATTTCATTACAAAATCCTATAATACTTTACAGCCAACCCATTTTCGTTGGTCCTTTCTCATAAAAATCGTTAGATAATCATGTACGCAATCGGCTGCTGACTACTTTCCTTAAAAGTGCATTATTTTATTTCAAAGTAGAGAAAGTACGTATAACTCGTCAACGCAAAACTCAAAGATGGTTCATGAAACGCCAGAAATATAAGATTCAAAAGGTATTCTGCGGTTGGTAGGAAATAGGTCATGTAATGTATTAAGTCCATACTACCTTTCTATAGCCGTCTACAGCAAAGTACTGGACAGAATGTAGACTGGAATTATGAGTATGAATAAATTACGGTAAACATTTTGTGTTACTCGTTATGCTTTCTAACCTAATTATAGATTTGCTTATTTCTTCTAACTTCTATTTGTAAAACATTTATTGTGTTTACAATACATATAGTTCATCATTTGTCCTAAAATATACTAGTAGTTATCACTCCACTTTACTGATCGTCAGCTAGATCGTTTTATTGTTTTTGGAGTTCATTTTTAACTTTTACGGAAACCATCTGAAAGGAATTAATTTATTGAATTTATTTTACAAGCACAAGTACTTCTGTGCTGTTATAAGAGAATCTGGTACAATGGACTGAATAGAGCGGAAGTAATAACAATAACTCTAATTTCACTGCAGTATCTTTCAAGTTTTTTTGTGCAATTAATTAAGTATCTCTAGATCAGGAAGACAAAAAACCAATTCGGTAGAACTGCAATATCCTCATTGTTATTTACTTTACTAACTTCACTTCTGCTATCAACGGAAACAAGGATGAATCATTACTAAATAAACTTTTTCAGCAGCTTTCAATACGGAGGGGAAAAGCTAGAAAAACAAAAAAATTTAAATTATTTTTATCAAACTTTTTCCCCTTGAGAGATCCTGATCTGTTCCCTGATTGTTCTGATCAACTTTCTGCTGCTGCCATCCACTTTCTTAATAATAATTCATTACACATCAAGAACAAAATGAATATAAAGTATACCATTCAGTTTTCTCGACTCTTGCTTTTTTCTTTATTTTCTTCAAAGAAAAGATTCTTTCTTTATTCTACTGTACGAGAAAGCAGTTGCAGCAGAAGCATCACCATTCAGAAAAACTTTTTTCTTAAGATATAGCCTTCTTTACCAAATTCTCTTCACATTTCCTGTTTCCCATTACATGTCAGCAATTCCCGATACGTTACCAACCAACCCGGAGTAATTTCATCAGAAATAGGA
The DNA here is from genome assembly GCA_034700605.1 of Willowsia nigromaculata. Lineage (NCBI taxonomy): Eukaryota > Metazoa > Arthropoda > Collembola > Entomobryomorpha > Entomobryidae > Willowsia > Willowsia nigromaculata. Next base: position 26,324 of record JAQIXX010000967.1, read on the forward strand.
AAAGGATCGAGATCAATTTACTTATCGAATAGGCGAACCTACTCGTAATCGGAGAAGCTGAAATGATACATGAAATGAAATGTTTGCAAAAAATCAACTTTGACGCTTTTCCTATTTTGAATGAAATTACCCATTATATACAATGCCCGAGTTTTTGCACAGTTTGGAAACATATATCACCCAAGGAAGGATGGCTCCTTCACACACCCGTTTGCATATTTTTATAGGATATCGGCCACAAAACATTCTTGAACCTTTTATCCCATTGCAAAAAATGGGTATTTTCCTTCACTATCAAAATCTTTAACTTACTATTAGATCGTATGTATTTACTTGTGCATATGCAAACATAATAGAATATTTGAATATTCTTAACCAAACTTGTCATGTTTTCTGTTGATTTTATGTATTATGCGTATGCGTGCTTTATCATTTGTACAATAACTTTAGCATTGCATACTTCACCTTCATGTATTTTGGTACACTTTCTATTACAGAAAGAATCGTCTCTAAACAAAACAAAAACTTTTTCCTCTTTCACCATCATTTTTGTAGTGGTAACAAGAAAACTCTAGTCGGTTTTTATACTTTTTCCTCTATGCTAAAAACTACCAAAAGTGGGCGAAAAGAGAAGAGAAGAAAACTTTTGTTGATGTCACTGATGTTGAGGCCTTCTACAAACACTTTTCCGGATAAAGTGACATGTGGAAAGATTGGTGGCTGGTCAAAAAGACAAATATATTTTATCTACTCGCAAGTTATATACAAAAACTATGCGCAAGGAATCTAGATAAAAATGTGCATTATTATTATATTGAATGGAAGACCTATTCTGTGACTTTAGTGGTTAAAGAAAAAACCCAAGCAATGTGTGTACCAATCATGTACCCAAACAATCCTTCATGCTTGATAGAACCCTTTCTACCGAGGTTCTGTGCAATGTCAAGTGTGAAGGTACGTTTCATAATATAAATTTAAGAATTCTTCTCGGCTCCGTCAGGCATCTTTTTACGCATACTCGACAATATGTTGGTGCGTAGTAAAATATTTTCGATGAAATCAAATGTATTTATGAGTGAATATAACATTAAAAAATATCTTTAGTAGAAAATACTGCTACCATTATTGTCTTATATCAAATAGACATCTTACATCCCATTATGCACGTCGCTGGGGATCCTTAACAATTGAGAATCTTTGCGAAATTGCTTGGCATTAATGCATGAATTGAAATTATATCATGTATAGCTTTATGTCTTAAACTGATTTTGCTGGAAAATGGGGCATGCAATGCAATGGCAATGATGTATGTTACCATAATTTATTCGTTGAATCACCATGCATGTTGATAACAATTGTCTTATATGCTCTTGACTTAAGATCCTCAGGGTGTCGAGGTCAAAACTCGTAGCAAATATTTAATATGCATCCTCATTCTTTTCTCTCTTCGGCACCAAACAGCGTGACATTGTGATGTAAATGAGCCTTAAAAATAAAGTGTTTCGTTTCGTCAACTATATATGCTCGTGATTTCTAGCAATGCAATGGTGGCTGGCGGTTCAATGGTATGGATGCAAATTGGAAAAAGGGAAGTGGTTTTTGCTGAAGCCTGCTTCAAAAAAAACTTTTCTTGTTCTTCTTGATCCAAAAGTGAGACTTTCAGATTCTACCACAATAGTGCATTAGCGCTACTGAAGTGGCCGAAATAAGGCGGGAGAGTCTGCCTTGAGGAATTCCATATTGCCTGAAGAGTACGTGTGCACTCATGCAAGTCACTCAACATAAACCTTAGAAAACTTTTTTTTCGTCTTTTTCCTCAATTTTAGCATAAAAAGTCAAGAGTAGCAACGCAACGGCAACACCATCATCAACGGCCTGGTCTCTAGTTGGTTTCAAGTTAAAAGGATATCAAAACTGGTGGTTGAGTTGAGGAGCTGGTTTGGTGAACTGTCGGTTAGAATGAAGGAAATGGGATTATGTGTGCTTTAAAAATCTACGAAAACACATTTTAAAAGAGAAAAAAGATGGAACAATATACTTACTAGTAGTCAGAAGTCAGACGCATTATATATGAAATAATATATGGTAATAGTATTTTTATGTATTGCTATAAAATGTGCCATGCACATAATGAAAGGAAGACCGTCAGAAAGAAATGTTACTAAACTACTTAATAGAAATATACAGAACGGGAATGGGATTTCGATGCTGGGGTAGTAGTAAGCTCAGAAAGAACCAGCACAGCGGTCAGGTTTCATTTTCTGATATTCTACTCGTAGTTTGGTTACTAGAGCTTGACTTGGCAGGCAAAAGTGTGCTTAAAGGATTCATTCTAGCATGCAAAATTTAAATGATTGAATTTACTCTATTTTCATCACCGCTGCCGCCACTCTCTTTCTACTTATGCTGCAGTCATCTTCGAACCCTTATTTTTTGAAACTGTACCATCGTATCACAATGAATTAAAAGCATAGTCGAAAATAACAGAGAAAAAACGGCATATAAACTTATTATTGTAGAAGCACTGCGGTAAAAAAGGGGAGTTGTTGAAGGAAGTGGCAAAGGGTTTTAATTAAAAGCGTCTGTTTTTCTTATCCTTCCATTCTTTTCTTGAAGTAGTGTGTTAGGCTGTAAGACTCATTTTCATTGTTTAATTGGGTTAGTCATAGTCTAACACAGAAGGGGTTTTGTCTTCCTCCTGAAACAGTGCCTTCTACTTTTATAAAGGAAAGCAGTCAGGAGATATTTCCAACATTCGATTCAGAATGAAAAAGTGCTTATAACTCAACAAACATGGCCATATTTCTTGTTTATGTTGAGTTGTAAATTTTCGGGGAAAGAAGAATAGCAAAAAAATAAATGTAATAATATATGTATATGCACACTTTCGTACAAATGGATTCACAGAGTATATACATAATGATGCCCTCAGCCAAGTGAAATGTTCTTTCACTATTGTATCCAAATCGGATGTAAAAGTTGGCTCTACGCAAACGGCTTCCTTTCTGGTGTTGCAGACTTGCAGATTTCTTGCATTGAATGAAAGTGGGGAAAGTAGTGCAAATAAAATGTACATATTTTGTTCGATGAAATGCACTTTCATCTTTCTAAATTGGCAAGCATCCCCCATTCTCAGTGCTTTACACCGCTTCAATTTACAACACTTTAGCAAATCAAAGAAGAATGCTGATCTGCTGACTAAAATTGTAGTAATAATACAATGTGCAATGTTAATGTCGACGAACTCGGATAATGTTGGATCCTGTTTGTAATGTAAGTCTTTCCGTATTTCTAAAATGCCATAATGCAAACGCCTATCTCATGCAGGTCGTTTGCATTTTTTATAGAGTGCTAGGACCGGTGTATAGAATGTAAGCATTAGAGCGTAAATCTACACAACACGGAAGTTGTTTACAACTTTCTTTTCATTCTTATCGACCAAAGTTAACGTTCACTCTACCTCATCATCAGGTACACTTTGCTGAATGAGTGGCGGTATAAATGGTAAATTTAGCCATTAAACTTCCTCCCCTTTTACCAAGAATGTGTTCCACACAAAAGGCGCACAAACAACCTTCCCTTTTCACAACTCGACAACACGCTCTTTTGCATGTTTCACCTTATTCATTCTCCCTCTTATTTTCTTTTGCAAGCTCTTCATTTATATTTTTCTATGCACAAGGTACGGATAGAATATATGCGTGAATAAGCCCAATAAAAATATGAATATAGACATAAAAACGCACGTGCATATCTACAAAGAGCATTTCCGATGAACGTAAGAAATGCTTAATACCTCTATACACTTATATTCTGGAAGATGAGAAATTTTACAGACGACCCATCTATCCTTTTCATCTACCCCATTCAGTTTTCATATAGTTTTTCTCGTCTTTTTCTCCCTCACTCCCGTTCTTGCTCTACGATTCTCCTCTCGTTTTTCTCAATAAATGGTTTATCTACATGCATTGCATGCTAGAAAGTGATGATGCTCCTGCTGCTTGTTTCAATGTATGTCCCATCCTCTTCTTCTTCACTACCTTTTTTCGTGAGTGAGCTCCCATTTCATCTTTCTCCTCTGTCCTTTACTTTCTTTTTTCTTTGAGCAAAGTCCCTTAGGAAAAGGATATTGCATGCAAACCAGGTAGATTGGTAAGTTGCGGCACACGTAGGTACAAATGGGTAAACTGTGTAAAATGCTGGAAAATGGTATTTACTTAACTTGACTCAAATACAACTTCACCTATTCATTCACTCGCTCTGTAACATTTAAAAACAAGAGGAGATAAAAAAGAAAAAAGAATAAGGTTAGCAAGAGAGGAATAAGTGTGTGAGAATGGGCGGTGCTCTGGATTGCTAGAAAGTAGACTAGTGGAACTAGTTCTTGCAAAGTGTAGGTGTTTAAACAATAAGAAAGTAACGGAAGGTTATTACACTGTTATACATACAACATACAAAATAAATGTAGCACATAGAAGAAGAAACTGGAAAAATGAAAAGGCACATGGGTAATGCAAGAACAAAGTTAATATGCTAAAAGTAAAAGTAACTAAGATCAAAAGAAACACGAGAAATGGTTCAGTTGCGCTAAAAACCCTTTCTTATAAGTACCACTATATTTCCCACTATCATGCACACTACATTTGAGTACAATCATGTATCTACTTACAAGACGCACAAGGCACACGACGAGCCAGACAACAATACGTAACCAGTAGACTACTATACAATGCTTACCTCGACAATTCATTTTATTCACTCAACCCCATCGAATGCTAGTGAAGTTTCTTCTTTGCACTCTTTTACATCTTTTTGCATGTAAAATCACAAGCGGTAACTATAACAAGATTCGACCGACATGGTATTTTACAATTTATAAAGGAAAAGGAGGCTACCGCCACAACACCGACCGATGTCCCATTACTGTGATGGTTTCTCAAAGTGGGATCGAGAAGCGAAAACGATTAGGTACACCAAATATATTAAAGTGTACGATTGGATTGCTGGAGGTAGGACTAGACAGACTTTATTTGAAAAGTAGAAACCATCTTTTCTAGACCATACATAAATACAACGTCGTCGTCTGAACAAGTTTTAGCATCATTTCTGTAAAACTGTGGAATGAAATGGATGTATAATGTGCAGACAAGAAAATATATATAGGCCACATAGCATTGCCCTTCTGAAAAGAAACGGCGGCATGGTGGAGCCGACAAAAAATTCTCACTACAACTTTCTCCTCTGCAAGTTACAATACATGTGGAAAAAAATTTCTCAGCACAATAAAATAAAGTGTATGCATGTGCGACTGTCTCCAAAAATAAAGCATCTACAGGATTTGGCTTGTTCAATTTCGAAATTCATACTTGTTCATTCAGTTTTGTTGATCTTCCCCGTCCCGTTGTTCTCTTCCTCCGAGCGTCATCTTAAAATTATCCCCGTTTCGTGCCGTCGCGGATGTAGTGGGAGTAAAAAAAACTTTGAGTGTCGTTCTCTCACCAGTAGTTGATACTATTATTACTGTTGCCGAATTTCGATATTATTGCATTACCACCACTCAGACACTCTACCTCCATAAACACTACGAGAGAGGATATACTCACAAGCGGTTTTATTTATTCGTAGGATTTTCTTTCTTAACACGTAAGCTTTTCCAGTAGGCAGCAAAACGGACATGATGCAATTTCTTCTTCAGAACGTTTTGAACTTCAAATTGGCGAGGAGAGCATGCAGGGACGGGAAGCAATGAAAAAGAGAAATCTTTGGGGAGTTTTTTGTAGCCGCACATGCCTGGTAAATACATAGCACTTCATATATAATATATAATTTTCCCCTTCCTTCATTCATACTGACATCATTTATACTGTTGTACTGTATATGGTTGCATAATGCGATGGTGGAAATGACGATGGTGAATAAGATTATAGTAGTCGTCTCCGGCATGAGTTTTTGAATCGTGGTAGCTATATAATAATAATAATATTTTGTTGTGACTTCTTTATGCCATGCCGTCGTTGACACTGTTTATTCCAGAGATTTACCTGGAAGGGTTTGCCTGCTTCTTAAATCACGAAGCCTTCCAGTGGAAAATCGTGTTTTTTATACAATGAGAGTAAATAGGAGAGAATAATATCCTTTCACAAAATATGGTGTAAAAATATTATATTCATTTAAAAACCTCACAGCTGGTAAAATAAATCCAAATAAAATTGCAATGTTCTGGAGCACGCACGTGTGATAGTAAGTAGGTACTTGCTATCAGCCAGCTTTGTAAGTAAAAGTATGAAAATTTTTGTATGAAAAATGGGTAATAAGAATATCCTGAGGAAGTGTCTAAGCTGTTGGAGATCATGCAAGCAATCTAAGTCGATGAAATATTCCTCATGTCAATGTTAAAGACAGCATGAAAAAACGGTGGGTAATAAGCATAAAATTTATACAAACTACTGTGTATAACCTTCTTTGTAAGATTTTTCTTCGGTTCGGGTAAGTAGGTGAGTATGCTAAACATTTTTGCATGCAAGAAAGCGCGCGGGTAATTTTTTGAGTAAAAATATAGTTTACTCTAACCATAATAACGATGATTTTAATAGAATGATCGAGTGTCTTTTAAAATAGCGTGATTGAGCTGCTCTTTATAAAAAACTTTCAAAAAGGAGCCTCTGCATAGTCTGGTGAAAGCGATTTCGCGATGCAGAGAATTTCCACGAACGAGAGAAATGTATCTTATTTTCTCTGTGTCATCACACAACTGAATATTCTATAACCTACAATATAGCTAGTCATTGAATATTAAGGATTAAATGTTTTTACTTCGTGAAATTTTCATACATAACAATGTACTTTTTATAGCTTGTAAACTTTACTTTGATGATTCGCCAACGGGAATTAAAAAAGGAAGATTTGAACCCTATGCCTTTGTAAGAATTTTGGAATTTCTTTTTTCCCTTCTATTAGTGAAGAAAGTCGATCCATTGATCCTATGAAACATGATACCAAGATCCTCCTTGGATTAATTTTGTTTTTCATTGCTTCTATAAATAAAACAGCTCTAGTATAAAGTCAAGTGGAGAATGAAGCAATGGTATGTATTAGGTATGTAAAATCTTTAGAAAACTCCTGAAAAGCAAATCACGTTTTGCTCATGCTTATTTCTCTAGTTTCATTTCCGATTTTTTAGTCGTTCTTCATCTCCTTCTTGGCAGTGTCAGAAATGATTTAGTATATTATTTCAACATTTTTCTCTTTTAGTATAAAATTTGTAAAGTATACATTTTGTTGGCTGGTGCCATCTTAGCCTCACGTGAAAGCTATTGTATAAGTCATTTCAAGGATGTACTATCGGAGCCGTCGGAGTGGAAGTTCGAGGAAAAAAATCACGCTGTTGTGATGTCTGAGATGTGATGCAAAACAACAGGCACACAGGAAGAAAGAAATATTAAGTGAAAATATGCTCACAAGACCAAGATCCTATTCTGCTGCACTGCTACGCGTTGACTCATGTATGCGTCTGCACGTAGCAGATTGTCTACAGGCTTGATCCCTACAACAGATTGCAACATAATCATTTTACTATTGGAAAAAATCATCTTTTTCTTTTTTGGGCCCGAATTCGTTTCATCGGTTTGGTTACAGGCTGGCACTAAAACATGCACACTGGAAAACCAACAAATCAAGGCCGTCTTATTTGTGTGCTGAAGGCGGAAATAGGACACGGACAAACGCCTACTGCATTAAACACATATTATGTATATTCCCAATAAAAATGTCCAGCTTTCTTTCGTTTTATTATTCTCCCCTATCTTCACGACTGGATGATTCTTTACCTTTTCTTTATTACTTTAATAAGTCAAGTTTAAGCTGAGTGTCCACTGCGCCATGACCAAAGTTTTAGGGTTGCCAAATACACGCAATTGCAGTTTGTAACGCACACACAGTATATATAATTTCACCGAACTTTCTCCTTCTTTTAGAAACATGGCGAAATATTTTGGGGATAGGTTGCTCATGTCAGATCATGTTAGCGTTAGAAAGTAAAGTCAAAAAAAATTTTATCCCACGATTTGTGATTTACACTTGAATTAAGACTGCCAGACTGATAAAAACAATGAAAATACGTGGTTATGCTAGTTTATTTTATTTATAGTTTTAAGAACACATAAACTTATTTACAACTTTTTCGACAAGTCAACTTTTTATAGTCAAAGTCAAACTAATCTAGACAACATACTTCAAAATGTTTCGTTAAAATATCTATCATAAATTTCGAACTAACAGAAAAAAATTAACGTAATTTATTTTTGCTCCCCTCCCCTTTCTTTCTATATCTCTCTCAAGGATGATTTAAGCTTTTCCATGTCTCAGCTGTTCCAGAGGAAGTCCAGCAGCAGTAATTTCAAGAGACACTTTCTACAATGATACCCTCGACTGCCATTTTGATTCTGCTCTTACTTTTCCCTGTACATTAAAATGTCAAACGAAAGCTTTAAAACAAAGAAGTTTTGTCAGGTGGAAGAACGGAATGATCATTTGCCTTTCCCATCTACCCAACTTTCCCTTTCTTTTTATGAAAAAATCCCATTTTGAAAGATTACCCAATAAATTTTCCAACCCGCTTTTTAAGCGCCAAAGAACAAGCCAACTCAATTTTTCAAATCAAAATGTCAAACTAGCAAATTAAGTACTCAAGAAAACGTCTCCAAGGAAAGTTAAGGTAAAACTACTTTTATGGAATAAAGATGCATGATTTTCTGGAAATACCAGTGGATTGCAAAAGTAACACACATTTAGGGACGATTTCATTTATTTTAATACTGCTTAATACAATAAAGATTCTGGTATTAAGCATTCTACAATTCAAAAACCAAATACCATATATATTTTCTTCAAACTATATATTCAGTACTATAAGTACGCAAAATAGATGGCTTCCTGCAAATTCCAAACTCGATTTTCTCTCAGAGTTTTCCAGAGGATTTCGTCCGATATGACATATGAGATTGGAGAACGGCAAAAAAACAGATATTATTCTAATAACATATGTCGGCAGTTTTTCCTCTTCTAAAAACATGTTGTGTCGTTACCTATACAATATCTAAATGCACACTTCTCATAAAAACAGTGAAAGTTAAATGGGTGAAAAGAACGAGTTTATAAGTGGAAAAAGTACTTTGTAACAAATCTTTTTCGCGCAGAAGAAACTGTAAGCGGAAAGGGTGGGAGTTTAGTACCTAGAAGAAAGGAAATCCTGGCCAATTTTCTTTTAAATAGTAGCAGAGATTGCAACAACAACAACCTGGTTATTAATTGATTTCCGGACTTGTCTAGGCATCGTGTTATCGTACCAACGTGTACGTTTACCCTAAAAGAGTCACACTCACACGTACTGACAGAAGTCAAGTCTAAACGTTTTTTTGAATGGGATGCATGTATAATATCGCTATATAGACTTACTTGACTTGGATTTCTTTCTTAATTTTGACTCAAGTAGCTATGCAGTAGTCAAGTCCAGTCAGATGAGAAAAATGTGAAGCAGTCTGTTTTTTGTTTCTTGCCCACGCCTGTGCCTAACAGCAGCTTCCACGGACTTTCTCTGCCTTGCATACCTCTACATTGCATTCCCATCGTGGCAACTTTGCTTTTCCAAGTAATGATTTTTTCTTGAGAGTATAAATGCGATGTGATATATCAAATGAAATAAGAGGGGGAAAAGTTGGTTGGCTCGAGTTTTCGCAATAGTTTTGATACATGGATGAGGACGTATTCTTAAAACATCATCAATCAAATCTGTTGTGAATGTGAGTACTACTACAAGAGGAAGATATGCTTCAACTTCTTCTAAGGAGTAAATCTTTTTACTTGAAAGCTTCACATTCTCAAGATTCTGTTAATTGGACACTAGACTTGTGTGTCGTACAAAAAGTAGTACTTTAGTGCAATAAAAACTGTGAGAAGGAAAATAACATATAATTATGCTTTGTAGAGATTGCAGGAATATTGCAGAGCATGTTTTCTCTCCTCGTAAAAATCGCACCGGGAACAATAACAAACGATAAAGGTGGATATGATTACATGTAAAAGGAGAAAAGGAAAGTCGGTGGGTAGATATGGATATTAAAATTATAAAGGTGATTTTGCTCACATAAAAACGTCATAAATGTAATCAAAAATATGCTGTTCTTCAGGTAAGCGAGGAAAAAATGTTGAAAATTTCGCATTTTTTACTGCTACGAGCGCAAGTCATTCCTTTAGGTAAACTTCATTCATGATATGACGAGAAAAATATTCCAAAAAGAGTTGCCACATTTTCCCCTGACTCTTTCTCCATTTTCCTCTCATCATTAAGGAATGTGTGTACATTGAACGAAGACATTTAGAGTTACTAACTAACAACGGAAGCAAACAGGAAAAATGAACATGCTCTGCTTTCTTTTACTCTTGTTTTCGACATGCATAATATATTTTGTACATGCATAACATACTTCTATAATTCTATATGTACATATCTCAAACAACAATGGTATCATCTCATGCTTACTACCTACACTTTCTCGGGTGGGCTATCTGTTGTACCTACACATGTAGTATTTGTTACCGTCTCTTGTGAAACATTCTGTTCTTCCATCGTTTTTACTTGTCTGCATTTGTAAAAAAATACTGCTACACTCGTTTCAAAGGAGTAACTAACCATCGGTTAAAAAGCAGCAGCTGTTAGTAGAGTGGTTCGGGGAAATATATATCCATATGTAAGTGTGCGTCCATATGCTGAAGTGGAAACTTTTCATAGAATAGCAGCAAAAATGGGTAAATATATATCCATGTTTTTGCTTTCATTCATCTCGTATTTATGTAGGGCACCACTAGCCAGCTAAAAATGCCATAATATACATACAAGCAAATGTTTTTCCTTTTTCCCTCTTCATTCCCTGTTCTCCTTTCTCTTGATTTTTGTAAAATATTATATTCCATGAATAAATGAATGATCTATGGCATTCCACTTCCTAATAAAATGTAGTGCATTCACAACTGTTTGAGGATTTTATAACAATAACTTAAATACGGAGAAGATATAACTCGATAATACTACCTTAGTGTATATAAAACATATAGAGTGAATCATTATACAACAAACTATCTATATTACTTACATGTGATTCAGTGTATGCATCTATGAAATTACAAATGGAGATTTTAGTTGACTTTTTGTGTCCTTCCCTTCTTCCCCACTTCCTCAAATCACATTTATTTAAGGTGATGGAATAATGTGTACCTAGCACTATAAATCCTACGATGTACATTAGTATATATATGCATCAAGATTTTACTGTGGTGAAAGGAAAGAATATATTGAGGAGGAGCAAGGAGTATACAATGCAGTTCGGGATGTTTGAGAAATGAAAGTCAAGTATTTTCTTAACGGTCGGACGTCTGGATTTTTATGCTGGAAAAGTAAGAGAAGCTAAGTCGCAGTGGGATAACAGAATACCTGTTATTCCAAGACTAGTGTACTTTCTCCAGACATATTGTCTTACATATTTTTGACTCTAACCATTTCATTACATTTGTAGGCATATATTATATATCTATTGAACTTTTTTCAATCTATTTTATTCGTTTTTTCTCTTCATGTTCTAGCTTTTATAACCCTCTTTTTAGACTCAGCAGCTTGATTTTCTAAAAAGCCTTTCACAATGATAATTTCAGCGGTCTTAATAAAAGTCTTTTCGTATACAGTAGAAAAATATGCAGATATTCCCAAATATATTTCCTTAGAGTATCTTTATGTTCAATAAGCACTATCTTTCTATCATGAAACAACGAATTCCAGCTCTTTTTTCTTTCCACTAGCCAGGCGGGAATTCGTAAAAATATTTTATGCATTTTGTACCTTTTGATGTAATATATGCAATTTTTCAAACTTTGTTTTTATTTATTACCGCCGATTTCCAGTTTTCAATGTGTGCAAAAAAGCAACATTACAATTTTATTGGCATTTTAAGAGTAGCAACGGCAGTTATAGTGTTTTTTGGAGGTTTTTCATACATACACTGTGATACCTTATACATTTGCAAATTGCCTGGGAATTTGGTATTTCTCTGACGCTATTTCAAATCAGACCCTCGTAATTTTTAAGTATGGGATGGGTACGCCTACACACTAAGCTGAAACTAATCATAATTCAATAATTGTTTACACGTAACTTGTTACGGAGACCGAATTTTAGATTTTAAAAGGAGATAAACACAGACAGTAATAAACTGAAGACACTTGTCCATGTGTTTATAAATTAGCAATGAGAATTAAATTACGAATCCTAGTAGGCCATCCCATCAATCGACTCATCAAGTCTGTATGAGAGCAGCATATTGAAATATTATATTTTTTCTTAACAGGCCGTCACTTTTGTTCCGAAAGACTAGGACTAGAAACAACTCTCACCTGGGCTTGATTTTAGCAGATAATGTTTACCAAGAAAGAACCGTCATTATGTAGTATGTACATTTAAGTGCATGTATTTATGAAGGGAAAACCTCTAACTTCTAAGCTGTAGGTAAGCAGAACCATTGTCATTGAGCTGCTTTAGTTGAGGTGGCAGCGGCTGTATGTGTTGCTATTATCATAGGGATAAGAAAATGAGAAAAGTTTGTCTGCGTTTTTCTTCGAGATGGAGAACACAACTAAAAAATGTTTTTTTTTGTTTTTGAAGTACTTTTCCGAATAGCAAGAGGTACCTGCATCAAAGCCTTTTCTCTTGCTGAAGCATCTGCATGTGTATATATTAGATATTACCTAAGCCAGAAGAAGTTTAATAAAGCGGCCAAACTTGATGCCGCCATGTGTCTACCGTCTACCCTAGAGAGAGAATGTATATTCTAAGAGAAAGTGTATTAAAGGGCACGTATAGTCTGTAACCCTTTTGTGGTATAATGAATGAGAGAACCCACTGGTATAACCTTTCTCTGTCAACCTTTCGCCATAGAAAGTTAGTGAAAGTTATAAAAATTTCTTACATACACCACTGTCATTAATATGCCACCAGTTTTCATAATAATAATAATAATAATGAAACTACTATAGAGCAAAAGTTTAGAATTTTGGATGTCTCCATGCTTTTGGTAAAGGTGTAAAGAATCGAGAAGAGTGATAACAAACTATAAACCATTGCTTTATTAATAACTGAAGCATCCTCTTTATGAGTGATTACAATTTCTCGAGCTATTATCATGCTGATTATTATGCTGACGATCATCAGGAACACCATCTTCGTCTTTATGCTCGCTTAATGGATGTCTCACAGAAAAGTGGCTAAGAGAATAAGTGCAGATGCTCCTTTAAGTACTTTGGGTACTCTTTTGGCACTGGTGGTGATGTGAAGTATACAAAGACAAACAATGAAGGCACGATCAAGTTTTTCACTTCTCATTTACTTTTGTTTAAGGACAAAACTTTTTCTACGTCGCTACCATAATATAATGAGTATAACACAAAGAAAGAAAGAACTTGTTTTATGATATGTTGATACTCTCATGATGAGCGTGATAAAAGGGTTATTTTATGATCCGAGCATTTAGTTTTGAGCTATTTTATATTATGGCACTGTATGGGTCGTTCGTCGCATTAAAATAAGAGCATAAATCTTTCAGGAAATATCTGGGTTTACGTGTTTCTGTGTTTGAGTGCCAGCGGTATTTTGGAATTAGAGTACATAATATTATTATGTATGCTCTGCATTGTAAAACATCCAGCGGCAAGACATGCACAAAAACCTCGTTATTTAGATATTTCAGGTACAATTTCAATATTAAGTAAAATTCAAGCCTTTTTTCAATAACATATCTTTAAAAATATATATTCACATAATTTTAAATAATTAATTCAAATAATTGATAAACACTTCAGATATATACGTAATTCATGGATGTATGTAGCTAGTGTTCTTGCAAACTATGTTCTCAACATTTCTAATTTAAACTTTTCCAGGTCTTTTGGTTACTTAAGTAAAGTAGAATATCTGAAAGGCGCGTTTGAGATATTATGTACCTGGTACCTAGTAATTCAAACAAGCAATGTTTATAAGCACATAGGTAGATGGTTTTGGAAGAATTTAAAATACCACGGTTAAATTTCACTTTGTGTTAGCAAGAAACATTATACAAGAAAAGAAAGCAGAAATACAATATAGAGTAGATTTAAAAAAGGTAACAATCGAAGTACAATTTGGGTAGTAGGAACTGTGTTCATATTATGATCGTTTATTTTAATTACGAAACTTAAATACATAAGACACACACCGTGTGAATTAGGGCTGAATTATCTAGCATTGAAAGAGAACATGCTATGTACAATGCAGTTCTAAAGTGCCTATGTATGTTGAGGTTGAGAACCATTGAGATAAGTATGGAGTCTAGAGAGAAACTTTGAAGTATTTAATAAAGCCAACGGGGTTGGAAATGCAACATTGCGGAATTCAAACCCAACTTTTAGTTGGACCAACTACATACAGACTGTAAAAATATTAGTGCGTTTACATAATATCATGTGTTGGCGGAAACAATTTCCGTTAAGTTTACTACAAACTACAAATAAATACTAGAAGTAAACACGAACTCAAAGTTGGCAAGAATTACTATATACCAAAGTAGGAGCGCAGACACATTATATTTATGCCCTGTGCAGGCATCCATACTTAATAGAAACAGTGTGAAGTTTTACATTTGTTTACAGGTTACAAGCGAAATAGGATTTCTCTAAATGAACGGTAACTCCAAAGTTAGGAGTCCTAACGAATAACGTGGTACTTACGTAACGAAAATTTAGAACACGATTAAACCCTATTATGCACCAGGGATTAATCTATTGTCAAGAACATTTTAAAGTTAATAAACCAATTTAGAACAGGAAACGCCTTACGTATGTTTAATACGAAAAACTGACAAAAGGTACTGTTCCACTAGTTCTACAAAAGAATGCTAACATTTTGTATTATGCAATACCCTATATGTAAAACATGACAGCAAGATTACATGCATATATTATGATTCAGAATTTTTCAACTTTATTATTCAATCACCATTATATTTCCCAACTTTCTTGCATATACCTGAAATAAACCTGGAAAACAGTCATCGTAATTCACCTTCCAATATAAAACTTGTTGCCTTTTCCTTATGATTTCGTAATACCTAATTTCTTAGTCAGACAAATGAAGATTTCTAGAAAAAGTCAGCGTATGAAAAATTTGCAAGCATCAACGCAAGGAAATGCTGTAAACATTATGAAATGTCTGGTAGCTGTTAAGTCTCGGCTTAAATCAGTGTCATTCTACGTTCTACTACGCAATAACATTCACGCTTTACTTCAGTGCCGAACTAAACCTAAAAGTGTATGAAGATAAGTTTGACTGACGTGCTCACGAAATGTAAAACGTAGAATAAAGGAAAATGAAGTTTACCAGCTTTGTACATGTTGACGCATCTCCAAAGAGAAAACAGTATCATTAAAAATACTATGTTATTTTGAAACAACAAATAAATCTCAGACTACGTATGCATTTCTAGTGTGCTACAAATAACATATTACTCCAAATATGTCATTTATTTGCAGGTTTAAATATTTCTAAAACTTGTAAGATGCATAACTTAAATCAGTTGCGATCTTTTTATTTGTCTGATTTGCCATAATGATGAAGATAGTATCTCTAGGAAGTTTCACAAATTCCGATTATTGTAAACTAACCAAAACAAACTCAAAATAAAAATTTCTTTTTTAATGATGAAAAATATCATAAGGGTGCATAGGTATATGTATACATAACAAAATTGCTATATTTATTATAAAGTACTTCTTCCTTTTTACAGGAGTACTTGTACAGGAGCTATACAGAGATTCAGTGTATGTTTCATATGTGAATAGGAAGGGGGTAACCTGCATAAAGCAGCAATTGTCACACTTGGTTCTAGTATAATTCATTTATTTATTTCCATGTAATTTTTGCCTAGTTTGTTTTGCATTCAACGTGCGAGTGTAAATTT
>JAQIXX010000968.1:0-42351 GCA_034700605.1 Willowsia nigromaculata
GCTATTAAATCGCCTTATGTCGAATGCATCCGAAGAAGGAGAAGGGGGTTTACCTTTTTACATAGGTCCCCCACCTGAAGGATTCCTAAATTTCCCCACCCCTCCGCCGATGAATGACTCTGTGCGCATGTCGCAAATGAAACTTGAAAATCAGGTGGAAAAGTTGATGGGAGATATTAACGCTACAAATCTAACGGGCATTGTGGAATCAACACTTAACATTGCAACACCATCGACCGTTGGCGTTCTTGTAAATGCTTTGTTAAATATTGTCCTGTGCAATCCGCTGGACAGATTTAACGGAAATTGTGGGGTTGAGTAAAGTCCAAGTAGGCATTTCAGTTGGAATTATATTACCTAACTAGTGCATTTTCATTTAATATACTAATCTCGTTTGTGATGCACAACTACTTTACCATCGTATCACTTAATATACTGTTTCGCCAGATGTTTTTTATGACTGAACCTAATTGAATAAAACATGAGCATTAAATAAATAAAACATATGAGTTGGACATGAATGCTAGATAAAATAGTGTATTTTAATATCATTATTAGCCCCGTTCAATGGTGTTGGACGTAAAGCACGATATTTACAAAGTAGCATTTACAAATTTAAGTAATCTACACCTTACGCAAGACTGGAAATGTTCCAATGAATATTTATTGGAAGAGGATTATCTGCCATCGAAAATAAAAATTGTACCTCGGCACAGGATTTTTTTGCCATTGAATTGACATTTTTTTCGATGGCAAGAGTCTTGGTACAAATACCATCGTAAACGAGGAAATTTACCTCTGAAAAAACTTAGAATAATTTTTCTAAGTGATTCAGATAGTAGTTGAATCACATATTGAATCCACAGGAGCTGAAAACTGCTGCTTTATCATTTAACTAAACCTATCTAGAAATATTCATATTTTATATCCCCGTATTTTAAAGTTGATTGTTTTACTGTCATGTTGACAACATGATGTAATTTTGGGTACATTTGTCTTAGCTTTCTTATAAGCAAGCGCGTAACATTAATTTTTTACAACAGTAACATAGTCAATAACGTTCTGATGAGTTTCAGTTTTTTTAAAATTACGTTTAATATTTCATAATGTATTCCTTAATAATAATAATGATAATGTAACTTCCTAATCAACTTGTAATGTCACAAAACACAGCAGGTGGGTATTTTGTCTCCATTCTCGTTATAAAACCATGAAAGCATTTTGAATTTTACGTACTCCATGAAACTTAAACCCAATTGAAAGTTGGAATTTTTTACTCTACTTTTCTAATAAGTTTTCTACTCTATGTTCAATGATAGTGAAAATTATATATATTGTTACATTTGTTCATGACTCATGACTTTTCCACAGTTTTCAGCTCCTGTGGCTTCAATATTATGATTCAACTACTATCTGAATCACTTGGAAAAATTATTCTAAGTTTTTTCAGAGGTAAATTTCCTCGTTTACGATGGCATTTGTACCAAGAATCTTGCCATCGAAAAAAATGCCAATTCGATGGCAAAAAAATCCTGTGCCGAGGTACAATTTTTATTTTCGATGGCAGATAATCCTCTTCCTTATAGAAGTATGTAGATGTGCTATAGGTGTATGAATGTATATTTGTAATGTTCATTGCATTATCAGTAGATCAGGAGAGAAGGTTGACAGAAGTTGTGGACTTTGCTCAGAGAGTAATAAAGACGTATTCAATTCAATAGGACTACTAAATGCTATTTATTTATGCATATTAAGAGAAAACATGGAAGAAACAGTTTGCTAACTATTTGTTTTCGTTCTGTGCATATTTTTATGGCGATCTCCTGGGAAGAGAATATAAATGTATTTATTTAGTCTAGAGCCTAGAGATGTTAGTAGATGTGATAAGAATTAACTAAAAAATCAACAAAAACTCATCTAAGCTGTGGAGAGACTCATTGGCTTCTGAGAAAATGTTTTAAACAGTCATTTGACTTGGTAAGTGGGAATTTGGTCGATGGAGAAAGTTATACGGAAATAGAGAGAAAACCAGTGGGAAAGATATATCATGAAGAAATGTCGTTAATTATTGATAAGTCTGTAAATCTCTGATATTCCATCTGCTTGCAATGTTTCTTTTCTGTTTTTGGCTTGTTGTGAAAACTATTTTTAATGAGATGAGATTAGATGGTATGGTGGTTGTGTTGTTGCTGTTGTTGATGGTTCAGTTTTGGTTGTTTACTTCATTCCTGATTATTTATTAAAAACTATACAGCCGCGTAGGCTGTTTACGGAAGGGTTACATAAGCATAGCGAATTGAATTCTCCCGTATGCTAACCGGAGACAAGGACTGGGAAATATGTGTAAAGGAAAGCATGGATTTTTTATACAATTACTATTACTTGTAAATTCTTTCTTACGATGAATTGAAGATGAAAGTTGAATGATTTGAGTAAGTAACCAAGCATATTGTACATCAAATAAATCAATGAGCAGAAACTGCATAAATATTATTTTGTATGGGCTATTATCAAAGAGCATATACACAGACATAAACTTACGCTATGAATGAAATTGAAAATCCATGTCCAATATTCTAATAAAATAGAAGCAATGCATAACTCCAAAAATAACATGTTGTTATAATATCATGCTTTCCTATTTTTGTGTCTTCATTTTCCCTTTCCCGTAACATATTTTCCCCCACAAAAGTCCATGCACTCTCGTCAATAATGTTGATGAAAAACAAGTAATAATACATTATATAGAACGACGGCCTAACGTGACCCGCCTGAACTCGGTTGACTTCTCTGGAATTTCTTTCCTTCGCTTCCACTATAGCATCACCAATATTATGATTGATTGATTGCAGAGCTATTTATATACCATTTTTTATTATGGCATGACGAACACGAAATGGATACCCTTTTTCGTCAATGATGCGAATTATGCTGATGGGAGTGTATTGTGCTTCTTGTTGTTCAAAATTTACCATATACCTATTGCAATCCATTTTGTTGTATTCTTCCTTTCCCCCTCGTATGCAGAAAAACCGCTATAAACGGCATGCTACGAATAAACTCAATATATCATCTAATGACCTATTCTAATCAAACGCCATTTATTGAGCTCAATGAAGCTGAATAGTACTAACAAAATTAATTGTTAATGTGGCATGGAGTATAATGTATGCCTTGAACCGTGTCATGTTTTTCATAAAATGATGCTATACGTCTGTAGTAATTTATTTTTGAATATTGTGTTCCATCACTGGATAAATTTTACACAAGAACTAGCATCTCCTAGTTAAAATCAAACTGGCACGTGGTCACTTTTTGTATAACTGTTTCATGTTTAGTGTCTGTCAAATCAAACGCAAACCTTCTACGATAGACCTCTTACATTTAGTTTAGTTGTTTGTTGTAGTTTTCAGTACAATATTACACGATATAGGGAGGTATAGTCATATAATCATCAAAATGAATGCAAGCAACTGTATAAAAATTTTATACATCAGTGAGCATGTTTATTTTAATTAAAAATCTGGTTGAGAAGAATAGGAAGCTGAAAAATCACTCGTGCATTTTTTAATATCAGAGCAATGCAATCACGGGCTTATTTACTATATACATTGTAATTGTAACTTTTTACATAGCTGACAGGGCGATAACTATCTATAACGCCTACACGGATTCATTCATTTTATTTTTCACTCGTCACGAATCGCTTACCTGCTAGTTACTAATATCATGAATGAGACAATGAAAAGCAATGAAATGTCATGTTACAAATTTTAATTACAAAACGTCAATGAGTCGTCTTCGAAAAACAAGACTATGTTAACTTCATTCCACTTTTACATTCCAATAAATTGCAAAAATTAATTTAAAGTTTTCCATGCACGGTTGACATATAAAAAAGTGCGTAGGTGTGTAGGCCGACCTGCAAGCTAATGTAATTAATTGCCATCTACTTTCCCATCAACATTAAAGACTTTTTTTACCTGGATGATTCCAGTTTTAGTCTCTATTGCATTTTCGATCTATTGTGACGCATTCGCATACCTACAGAACCTTTTGTTGATGCTCGAACTGTTCAGCCTTTTTACGTAAAAGTTTTTCTCACTTACAACTTGTGTAGTTCACATGAAAAAAGTTATTCGCTGTCCTCGTGGCATTGTTTCACATGGCACGCTAAGATTCTTCCAGGAATTGATATCATTAGAACAAGAGGATGAAAACTTCTTAAATGAGGAATTGTATCGTCTTAATTTACCTTCTTATGCAACTACAGCCGTCACACTTTTATTGGAAAGGCTTATGGTATTTTCTTTCAACTACCTCCACATACTTCACTTTTCCTTTAATTGACTGATTGATATATCACATCGCATCATTTGTCTGGAACAATCATAAAAATGAGAAGGTCGGATGTTGCATCACCGTAACTGGCATAGTGTACCCCAACGTAAGATTATTACCCACCGTTCTGTTCAGCTCAGATCATTAGTTTGTTTAAGAAGTATTGCCCCTTTGCAGAGAGACAAATGAATTCAAGCTTAGTATTTTTTTTACATAAAAGCATTAATTTTGTTACTGATCATGATACGGGAACATGATCTTCTTATAACCAACCTAATGCTCGCGTATTTTAGCTTGGGTTCACCTGGCAAAGAATACTCTGCATGCGCACACATGTTTTTGACACATATTTCTCCCTTTTCTATAGGCATGATTATTTCTCTCATCTCACTTTCCCATTTCTTCACAACATTACCTGGAAAATATAGTGGCAAGGTTTGTGGGTCGATACGCATGAGATTCGTTAACAAATTATTCATAATTTAATACCATACATATTTTAATGAAGATAGATGGAGAAAACTTATATGTATCATGTTTACGTTGTGGGTCTTCTTTCATCTTTCGCAATATCCCTAAAAGTCACGTTTGCTATCAACATAACCTATTATATCGATTTCATCTGCAGCATCTTGAATTTATCCAGTTTTTCCTATACATGATGCAAGAAGATGATCATCCCTTGCTGCTTCATCACTTGCTTTGCATTTTAAGTGAAGTTTCAAATGTACGTTTCCTACATCGAGAAATTCTCTCAGAAGGTAAAGTGCATGAAGTGGTGCGTGACAAAATACTACAAAATACAGGTAAATAATCTTCCAAGTATGAAAGGTAGAATCAGCCAAGGACATGCTCTGATACATTTCCACCATAAAGTAATCTGTTTTGGGAATGCAGGAAAATTCAAATAAACATTAGAAAGCTACTAGTATCAAGGACTTTCTACCTCGACTATTTCCAATGTTTCAAAAGAGCACAGCAAGTGCTTCACATCACAATGATCCTTGGATCTGATCTGTGAAAAGTGTTTGAAAATTGCAAAACTACCTGTACACATCCTTAAAATGTCGATATACATATGCATTTCCCTACTTCTGTCAAATATTTACGGATACTTGATATAGTGTATAAAATGTACATACAATGTTTGTAAATCGAGCTAGTGAATTGATGTCTGGGGATCCATTCTTAATAGACATATATCTTTTGGAAAAAATGTTACTACAGTTTAGGGGAAACCCTAGTGGGTCGTAGACATGACCAAACCGCTACAAAAAGATTGGCGAAAACAAGTTGAAAATTTGTTGTATCTTGACCGTAGGCTACCCCTTATGAAACTAGCCAAGAAACAGTTATGCAAGCAATATAAATCATCAGGAGAAAGTATTTCCAGCCCAAATTTGTTAAGAATAACAGATCACGTTTCCATTGCAGGTGGATGATGATCCATGGTCATTCAAGTCATAAGTGCGCAACAAGGAAAACATGTTTTCTCTATTATTTTTGTTCAAAAAATATGCTTATGACATATAATTAATTTATTTTAGATATGTAATCACGTACCAAACATTTACCTATAAACTGTACTCGTTCAAACATTTTACGTAACAAAAAAACATAAATACTGTTGTTGTTTTTGTGTATGGATGGCGATGACGCGAATAGGAAGCAAAAGTGCATTTGGGTTTCGGTGAAAACCCTTTTCTGGCTTCGTTTTAAGCATGATGAGATTATTAGTGTTGGCATATTGTTATATACAGTTGGTAGTAGGAAAGATTACATGATTCTCCGTAAAAGTAGTCTGATGCAAGCAGCAACCTTTTATTTTTCCTAGGAGCAGTTAGCCATGCCACGATTCTCCGAGTCACGGGGATAATTCAGTACACAGGGATATTTTTTACTTGGCCAACAGAAATGAAGCACATGTATGTACACACATATAGTCTAAATTACTGTGTGGTCGATCACACTTGCTTTTCCTCTCGTCATACTCTGACATTTTCCATTTAGAATCTTCATCCAACCAAACCCACAATGCCACCATCAATTTTCCCCGGAAGCCATTCGGGGAAATAATGAAGTATGTAATAATTTTATTATACTTTTTATAGCATCGTCATCAACGTGTTAATATTCAATTACATCAGTGGGACTGAAACACTCGCTCATTTTATTAATAACTTTTCTATAATAAAACGCTCGTATTACATGCCTATCATGTGGCTTAAAGGAAAAGTATGAAACATGGCGATATACTCGTAACCATACTCGTAACCCTTTTCGTGTTCTCATCCTTTCTATCTCACTTTTTATCAGGATCGTCTAATAGATGCTGATAGAAGTTGGGTGAAGGTTTATTGCATGTGGATACGAAGGACTATGACATTTTTGGCAAGCTTTTTATTCTAAAAAAAATCTGTGTGAGAGAGTAAAAAGCGATTAAATTTCAATCACAAGCAGACACATCTACAAGTCATTAGGAATGTAGAATGTAGTACAAATTGAATCTATACCTCAGCTTTCCCACTATACATTATATTGAGGCAGATCAAAGTTCTGAAGTCTCGGGGTCGCCGACTGGGTCTCTCTTTTTTCGAAATTGAAATAATTTATCAAAAAGACATTCCTACCATTATTTAGAAAATGTTTGCTAATCGCAATTTCACAAATAATCCTTTCCCCCACCAAAACACTGTTCTCATCTTTATACAGCCCGTAATACAGTGTTGAGTTGTTTGTGGCTTCTAACTCGGCTCTCTCAATGAAAACCAAACCGCATCTCTGTACTCTCTAGTGAACCAAACCAAACTCACATTTCACTTTCAGTTGCACTTTCCTTGCAAAATGGCACTCTCCATATAACACATTGAGTGGTAATGGTAGTAGTTTAAAGTGACAGATATTTCTGAACAGACAGACATGAGCAGATCGCATATTATGTCGCTAGTAGCCACATACATATATTCCCATTTCCACAAAATGATGAGCAGACAGAGATGTTTTAGTGATGATGAGATAGTGGGACATTGCCACGAACTCAACTTTTGCCAAAAATTTATTACCAGTGTTTACGACACGACCACTAAAAAGCAGACGAGGACGATGGTAGTGTAAATTACAAAGATATATTGGATGCCATACAGCACACAGACATCAAGGGAAAAGGAGTTGTGACTAGGTATTTTTTTATGTTGATGCATTTCGCATGTGTGCATGTGAGGAAGCTATATGCAAATTTTGAATATTATGCAGCAGCGCATCTGTGTAGGCAGTTTAAAAGTATGCCATGAAATTGTAGGATGATGGAATGCAGGTTTCATAAAAATTGGAGATGTCTGCCTTTCTCCAAATTTTGATCCTTGAGTAGGAAATTACATTGAATTTCAGATGGTTCTTATGGAGGAACGTAAGGAGAGTCGACTTTTGTCTGTTAATTTATTCTCTCTTCTTTTACGAATTATTTCATTCAAATTCCCTTGTGCTGATTTTTCTAGAGGCTAAAAGGTGAATACTAATATGGAATGTTATGACATGAGCTGTCGATGATGACGAGAGTAGCATCTACATTACCCATTCATTTCTTTCAAGCAATGAGATCTTTCCTTTGAAATTAAAATGTTGAATGTGGCGGTGTGACTCCATGATTATTAGTGAATACGCTGGAATGAGCCTTTGATGATGCTGGTGATATTCTGATAATTGCCTCTTCACTTGTTCCCAGGCTTCTCGTAGAACTCGTAATAATAAGTATAATGGGAATGAAATGATAATGTAGACGAATTGAGAGTGGGTATAGGGCCGTGGAGACCTTATCAAAAATAAGTTTTTTCCAACTTCCTCCACTCGCCGCTTTCCATTGAAAATGCTTTCTCCAATTTCAAGTAGTCAAGTTTGATATTATTATTGCCCGTTAATGTAATGTATTCCCACTTGAGAGTGTGTGTTTTGAGAAAAAGTTTTTTTTTGTCTGTTGAGTGGTGCAAGAGCGAATAGGAGAAAATAAAGAAAGAGTTATCGCTTTCCTTCTTATTTTTATCTTTCGTCTCTTTCCTCTCATCTTGGACTTTATCTTCGTTCCGCTTGTTCAACCAGTCGTAAACAAAAATATATTGAATTGAATAAAATGGAGGAAGAAATCAGTAAAAATAATAAAAAAAGGAGGAAAATAGGGAAAATGGTGATGATGATCGAAGATATCGCATCCTATCCTTCAAGTTCAACGGATTGGATTAGATATTGTCGTTTGTCTTGGTCGGAGGTCTTTCACTACTACTTGATATAATACCTACTTGAGACTAGCTATGCGCGTGTTCAAGAACAGTTCTTCTGACGCAGTTCTCAAATAGAATTGAAAAAATCGTAAACGTGATATTGGCATTACTGAGATCGGAGACGATTGAAAACGTGGCAGAATAAATTTTCTAAAATAGCTTCTACTTCCTGTGAAAGTGGAAAGATAGTGATACATTTTCTGTTTGAATCTACTCAACTGTCACTTTTTAACGGTGATTCATTCTCGGAAAATTCTCTAAATCCAATCCCAAGTCATCATTTACTACACTAGTCAACCATGCCACGGGAGTTTTGCTTGCACGCGACGATATACGCAACAAAAGAGAAAGGATTCGATTGACAGCAAAAATATTTGCTTTCTCCACTTGTTCATTCAATCATTTCCTCCAATTTATAAATTTTCTCTCTACTTCTCCATCCATATCAGCACCTCCCAGCTTTTTCACATGAATATGCAATTATGCTTTGTCAACAAGTCATATTATTATTATTTCTCCCAATTAGTAGTTGATTCATCAAAGTATAATATTACCTATAATACACACGTATCATTATCAATTCGGCTTTCTGTATTTCAACTTTATACGTTTACACTTGAAATCATGCATGATGATCCTCCTCCTCTTCTCGTATATCCCTTTTTCTTTTCATCCTCCCGCCTTCCCCCTTTTCATCGAAAAACAACAATACTTAATTAAATTCTCTTTTCTACTCTATTTCTCTGCATAGCTTATACAACTCTTAATACAGATAATTATTATATTTTCCAAGCTAATTACAGAAATAGGTTTAAAAACTCTCTTTGTCTCGTGCTCTCGCACTGCTGGTGGTAGAATGACATCATTACGTGCTTTCTTTGATGTTCCATTGAAACCGAGGAAATTAAAAGGCTCTTCTGTTCACTTCTCAACTAAAAACTTATTCTCCGCTCAAGTATTCCCAACTCCTGCCGCTGCTACTGCGATAAATCCCCTTAATTAGTCTTGACGTTTTCATGCTTAACAGACTTTAAACTACTTTTACCAGAGCAAGAGCGAGAGAAAGTAGCACAAATAAACACCCGGAATGGAATGATGAGTCGTAATGATACACGGAAAAAAGTATTGGCATGTGTCCGCTTCCCAAATTGTCTCTCTTCTTTGTACACTTATTTGCGCATAAATGTGAACGTGCATTTTATCTTCTCTGGAGAAAAGCAATTGTCAGCTATTAAAACTATCCCGGCAGGATTCTCGCTAAAATGCTTAATGAATGATAATAATAATTTTCTTGGAAGGAAGTGGAACAAAAGTAAGATCACATGTTCATCCGTACCGTTTGGGATTTTCCAGAAATATTCGCTGCGTACTTTCTTTCAAAATGGTGTAATATAATCTTTTAATTGGAACACATGCTGTTGTATTCATCATTCTACGCTTATTGAGATTTTATTTTTGGAACATTTTTGATACTCGTTTTTATGAGAAAAAAAACAGGCGAGAGAAACTCGAAAAAGTATTTCGCAATTTTTCGTGGAAATTTGCCTTTTAATGGGAGTTGCGTTAGTATATTTTGTTCGTACACATTAAAGATGAGTTTTTCTAGAAACTTTCTGCGCTTCAGTGTATTTCTACTTTTTACTGTCCAAATTCCCATCGTTTTCTCTTCTCGGAAAGCCTTTTATAGGTATTCTGTGTCAGAAAAATGTAGATACAGATGATATGATACAAGATACCTTGTCATGATATGTCACAAATTTTAGGACAAGGATTATCAATAAAAAATGGAAGAGTGTCATGCCACATTAATTCATAATTCAGGGGACAACGGTATCTGTTAGAGAATGAGAAGGTGTGATCTTTCCGTTGTCGAAAGACTACCAAATTAAGAGAGAACATGAGACAGATGATAACAATGAGCGGTAGTGGAGTGGAAACTATAATAGAGGTCTACTAAAGAGCTCAAGACGATAATTACTAATATAATTGTCAGGTGCTGCAGTGGAATTTATTACAATAGACAGGCATCAGCAGAGAGGACTTCCTATATACCCTTTTCTGGAAAAAAAGAGAAAGCTGAACAAAGCACGATTATGTGGGCTATTTCAGAAGCCATAATAGTGCTCCACTTTTTCTCTGCTGAACAAGCTAATAGGACCACACACGTCACATCATACATCGCAAAAGGCTCTCTGATTATTATTTTACTTCCGTCCTGACCAAACTATAATGCATCCTTTTACAATATCCAACTCCGAATGTGATACTTTCGCCTCATTTGTTTAAATGGAATTGCTAGAGGAGCAGCTTTGCGATATTATGCATGGCTTATGTTACATTATTATTGCATTCTTTTTCCAGCTTTCACTCAGACTTTCTCCATCCTGCATAGCAGGAGCAGCAACGGAATTAACCAAATGCATGATGCAACGAGCGAGTCATGCCACAATGGAGAGTTCTTATGACGAGCCTTTTCATCCTAATTCCTGGAGAACAACAGAGGTTGCCTATCTACAAGCAGAGTACATTCTAATAAGCCAACTGAACAGGAAATGGTTTCCCATTTTTTCGGCATTTTCGGGAAAAGGATCTTTCTCTTCATTTCTTCCACTTTTGTATCGAGCATTATAGTCTCTCTAAAAGGGAAAGAGACAAGGAAGAAGAGCAGATCTCTGCTTTCTCTGAAAGCTGTCTTATTGCCTGTCAGTTCCAATACTTTGCTTTTTCCATTTCTCCATAAAACTTATTAGCATTAGAATGAGCATCGTTCCAAGCTATTGCGGTGCCAAACGTGTATATATCCTGTGCATAATGTATACACAACCGCTGAATTATAAAGGTTTGTTGTATATCCTGAGGAAAATAAAGATACAAGACCCCTACATTTTTTCGTATTCATTTTATTTGCCAGCTTCCCATCTCCGTTGACTCAACTCCACCGTAGATATTCATTACGCAGACATCAGACAGAGACCAAAAAGGACAAACATGACATTTTGCAACATCTCAGCACACGGTAAAAGGTACACACCAAAAGATGCACAGAAAGCAAAAAAAATAACAATATTGCCCATGTCCACGGTCCACCGCGTTAAGTTCTTTTCCCAGCTAGAAAAAAAATCAGATTGGAATGTTATCAAGAAAAAGAGGAATTTCTTATGAAGATGTTTTTCTCGTGATGACACTGTTTTGATAGTGAAAGCCATAATATGTAGTATTCCACCACATTACCTTTTGATACTAATATGATACAGTAGTACAAAAACTACTTTTACTTTTTTTGATCGAAAGTCAAACTAAGAAAAAAATGCCAACGTTGTTATTGCCATTTACCTTGTCTATATGTATCCATCTTTCTATCTGCTAGTCAACCTTTCACTAAAGAGAATCGATTTTTTTGGGAGAAAGCAATCAGTGGATACAGACACAGACTGTATCTATATTTGTGTACGCTAAAGATTCCTCTTCTTTGCTTTTCTGACTTTCTCCTTCTATTCATTTAAGAGTGGCAAGATAATAGAGAAAAATGCTTAACACGGACATCAACTAAAAAGAGAAAGCAGACAGATACATGAGCACTTTTACTTAACTTACTTAACTTTACTTATAAGATAAAAAAGTAGAATGTACACATGGAGGAACGAAGGGAGTGAAGAAGTCAAGTGAAGATGGAAAGGAAAAACCTCTGCTTTAGATTGGTCTTGGTCGGTGGGATGGTAAATACATAGAGTGACATGAAATACTGAAAAAAGTCGAGATAGGTAAATATATATACAAATGCTACTTCTTTCACTATCTTACTTTCCAAAAAATACAAAGGGAAAGCTTAAGACGACCGGGGAAAGTGGATTTCCTCTCTTAAGAAGAGATATACATTGGCAGTTTCAGGAGGTGGACAGTGGACTATTTCTAGGGAAAAACTCTGCGCGTAAAGCTGCATTAGTACTTTTCAAGAGCTTTTTTTCCATCCTACTTGTTCGAGAAAAGACCTATTCTGTTTAGAAAAAAGGCAAGCCAAGTTCATGGAGCCAACAGCTTATACTATAAGGCTATGTGTGAATGCTGCTTTTGTTGAAGGCTTTCATGTTAGAATGAGCGTCTTTCTCTGCTTCCTGTGTGTGCGGTGAGCAGCAGTGGAGCAGAGGAGATTCCCTACACGTTAGTGGAGTATTTTTTTTATTAGAGAAAAGGACTAGGACACATGTCTAACTTTCAAGTCTCCTTTTTTTCAAGTCTCTACACAACTCTCAGGGACCAGGGATCATATCGATTGAAAAAAATATACCATATATGCACACACACACACAGACACTCACAACTCAACTCGCTCCTGACTGACGATGATGATGACTTGCTACTTTCACTCCTGCTACAAGACAGAGAAAGCAATAAGATGAGAGAGAAAGGAGATTTGTGTAGTTTTCAGAGAGTTTTGTGTAAAAAAAAGAAGACGAGCAAAAGAGAAAGTAGGAGAAAGTTGAAAAGGAAGTGAGCTTGTTTCCCTCCTTTCTCTCCAGACTTTCGTTTACATGACATACACACACACACACACATAGGACGCGAGAGAAAAAGGCTCATGGAGAGCCACCGGGGAAAAAATGAGAAAAAAAGAGGAGCGACTTAAGGTCTTTGACCAGGAGAAAAGATGTACCTATAATTTATACGGCCATTTATATAGGGCATGAATAAACATGATGATACCTCCTTTTTCTGAAAAGTTATAACGAGGTAAAGACTTTTAAAATATATCTGTGCCAGGGCATACCTACACAGCTAAAGCATTGTAGTGACAAGAACACAATTCAATTTCAGTTCTAGGCTCGTGTCGAAAAACTTATCAAACTATTTCTTTCATATTTTTTTTTGAACTGGATGTTTGAGTGAGAATCTTATTTTTTGGGGGGAAATGATGGCGAGGGGATGGGATAACACCTCCAAGTAGAATGGATTGAATGACTGGGGAAAAGACAAAGAAGGGAGATGAGACAATGTTCCTTTTTTGAGGGACGACATCTCCTTCCTTTCACTTTCTTACAAGTCAAAGTCTTTTGCTTTAGTAAAAATTGGATGGATTATTCGTCTTGTTGAGAGTTTATATAAAAGTTCGAGCGGGTTAGAGAGGAAGTGAAAGCAGAATGTGTCGAAAGTTGAAACTTTTTTCTTTTATTACAACAAAATGAAATGAGAGTTTACATGGAAAAATATAAAGTATAGAAAGAGGACAAGTCGACAGTCAAAAAAAGATGATGATGGGAGAAGAGTGTCTGAAGGAGACAAGTGACATAAAGAAAGCTCTTCTTCATCTACATCACCCATCATAGATAAAATATATTACTGTGAACTGAACATAAAAATAGCAATACAAGAACTACGAAAATAGATGTGTGAACTTTATCATGCTATTAAAATACGAGAACTTTAAGTGACAGGTTCATCTGACATGTCATATAGCTTTTACAATCATTGCAGAAGCCTTTCCTTCTGATCTGTACATAAATACCTGTCTACATATTACGCAGTTACATAGTAAAGTACATTGCGGTCTTACTAGTTTACTAACAATAGGAATAACTAAATCAATCGATAAAAAAGTTGGAAAATAAAATAAATACACTCAAACTCAAATGCTGGAATTGTTGGATATCTTCACTTAAAATTAATTAGATACTCCATCCTCGTTTTTGATGTCTTCTTTGTCACTCGGCGCTTTCTTATCATCTTTTTCGGAGACTCCTCCAATGCCCTGAGGAAATAAAAACCGATTTGGATGGCCAATCGGTGGTTTAATTGGAGTCACTGGAAGAAGTTTCGCAGATATCCAATGAGACATCTTTTTTACCTTGTAGCTAGGCATCACATTGTTCTTCATCATCTTCGCAACTTTTTCTGCTTTCAATTCTTCCGCCTCTAAATCGATGGGTTCTGAGTAACGGTTCCAAGAGTTGGGGCTTGGGCTGTCAGAATCAGGAGTTGGGGGAACGATGTCACTCGTATTCATCCCTGGACTGGAATCTGAGAAGCTCTGTGGGTGGTCCTGGCTGCAGCTTTTTGGATCTTCCTCTTTTATTATCCTGTAAAACAAATACAAACACAAACTATTTTAATATAATTGTGCCTACATCCACACCAGCTTCACAATTGACAATCACAGAACACATAATCTTACAAAAAACAACCACTTCAGATTTTAATTATAATTATTACTTATAAAAAACAAGCTCTTACAACTGCAATTGCGTTATGCTCGCCATGTCCGGTAAGTTAAGATCTTCTTCCTTTGTCTTCCTTCGCCAATTAATCGGTCAAGATAATCACGTTGATAACCACTAGCCTGTACTGTGCTAAAAACTAATTAACTGCTAACTAGTATACTTTCAGCAAATGCAAAGTTAAAGTGGAAATTTTTAATGGCTTAATTAAATGAATTCCAACGGTAAAAGTTTAGAGCGTTCAAATCTTAACATTTAATGCACAAAGCATCAAAAATACATCCACAACGACAGTGCACACACTATTCACACCTTCTTCAAAAGATCAAGTCAATCTGTCATCGCGTCCGCCTTCTGATTTGCGTTTGACAACAAAACACGCTCAGTTTCTTCGTTTCCGCAAAATTTTACAGTGGCGGCAGCTTTCAAATGCAAATTTGTGGGAATTCGTCATAAAACGTAAGTTAAACGTTTATGAAAAAACGGTACGTTTCAAAAATGGCAAAAGCGGATTGGCTGTCTTGACTCTCCAGATTCTCCAGAAGGACTTTTCAAAATTCCGCGCTACGAAGAAATATTAATCGAATTGAGTACAGTTTTCTTCGATTAGCTTGTTACTTGACCCCAAAGGAAGGTCAACTTCAAAAAAGGTAATTTCCTTCGCGATTTTTGCCAAGATGATGCGGCGCATGATGCGCTGTCAGTTTGGTCACTTTATTTAGAGCAGATTAAAAGTAAGATATCAAAACCTGGGATTTGAATGCGATGCAAATTTCTTTAAACGTTCAATAAATTCTTTTGTGATTTTTGCATTACAAATTTTTTTCTCATTGTTGCGGTTATTCGGTTCTTTTTGTTCTGACCATCTCATTGTTGATTTGAACAATCGCCAACTTATCGTTAGTCCTCAACACTAGCACCACCGGTAAATTTGGTTTTCTTTTATGAGCATCCATTCTCCGATCTCATCGTCGTGAACCACGAACTTGAAAAATGGGAAGATGATTGTCGGTTTTGATGAGAATGATCTTCAATCATATTTTTCGGAGAGAGGACACTATCGTGTGGACATCCGTTTAAAGTTTGCAACAATCGAAAACCCCAACAATCAGCATGTTTCTCACTTTTTATCATTGGAGGAATATCAGGTAACACAATGATCGCCGGTGTTTCCCTTTAAAAAACTGTTCTGTATTATGTTGTTACATTGTTGACCGTTTGACCATTGTTGCTCCGCGTGCATCATTGAGACCATTCTCAAAATATCTTGTCGTGTCATCACCAAACCGATTTTTAAAGAATATTTTTGAAATGGAGGTCGAGTCTCTTCAATCATTTCGATACATAATTTATCATCAAGAATAATGTAATGCGCTGTTATACAACCAGATAATGTAATGCATTGCATAAAAATGTTCTTCTTCATCTTCTCCCCATTAGATTTAGATTTGCCACAGGTTTATTCTATTTTCTTCCTGAAAAGGAGTTGGTTTTTTATGAATGCTTTTGTTGGCGAAAAAAGATGAAAGAAAAATAACACGCAGGCATTCTCAATTCCCAGCCGCACAATAGAAAGATGGGAGATCTTTGCCCTTTCATTACAAATTTTACAGAAATAGCTTTTTCCTCCTCTTCCCTCCCATTAATCTTCAGCTTTTGATCTGATCCAGTTTTTTCAAAGAAATATTGCATGTTTTACGGTTATATCGTTAGCCAAGTAGAAGTAATGTATGGGCTTATAGGAAAATTACAGGAACTATTTAGCCAATCTTTCACAAGAATATATAATGCCCCACACGTGAAACATTATTTTCTGCTATAAAAACTCTTTCGTGGGTAAACGGCCTTTTTCTCTCTGACTGGACATTACTTTAGCTGTAATAATGGTCATATATCAAGATCAAGTGGGCACGCATATTTTAATCCTTCGTTTTTTAGCTCAAAAAAATCTTAAATACCACGCGTTTTTGAGTATAACTCAGACTTATTACATGTGTATAAACGATTATTACAAACATAGAAGTAGGAATATTCTTGGATTTAATGACAATCTCGATTAAATTTAATAAGTTGGTGGCGTGGCATGGTACATGCATATAATGTGCATGGTGGTGGCTGATGCGTCGTGATCTTGAATTCGTAGAAGGTCTCCAAAAAATGTTCTTAAAAAGTTGTAGGAGTATACAAGAGCCAACAATATGAGCACATTCTTGTTTTAATGCAAAACTATCATTACAACAATGTAAATAGCTACAAAGTACGTAATTTTTTTAGCAAAAATAATGTATTCTTTTTTTCCATTTCCTGTCTGTTTTCCTTTGATAATAATGATGACCCTTCCCTTGATTCTTCAAACACAGCAATTTCCATAATGTACCTGTGCGAATACTGTGTGACTGTATACATAAGTACGCAATCACATTAATTTTACAAACACTTCCTTTCAGTTTTGTCCAAGTGTGTGTATGATTCATGATGATGCTATTATGATAAATGCATTGAAGTAAATTGCGTGAGACCTTAAATAGCATAAATGTGTGTATACCATACCTCCTCATTGTTGCTCGAAAGAGGAGTCGCCTCCATACATTGTAAAAAAAGGAGGAATAGTGCGTGCAAATATAGTACGTTTGTAGTAACAGGTGCATAAAATTTAGGTATAGTACCAAAAGTAAACGAAAGGGTTAAAACTTATGAAGAAGATTGCTCGGTTGAGTGTTTGTGTTGTGAGAAGTGAATCGCTCGTTCACGACGACCAGACACAGACCACCAACAAAACATCAAATAACATTTAAACATGTTGCATCATTCATAATAATTCACATAATCATAAACTCATAATAGCTTCCTTATATGCATATCTGCTATATGCACACACTTGTCAATGCTATATTTGAAATCGCATGTGTTCTTGAAAAAAAATGTGCTTGGAGATTTGAAACAAAGCTTTTTATATTTTGTATTTGTTTTCATTTGTTAGCTTTAAATTTCACAATATTTTTTGAAGGAACCTTGTTCTAGGTTAAATGTGTTATAGGCTATGTGATAATAAGAGGAGGGCTTGCGTGCACATGTTTTGTTCTTCATGTTTGACCTATTAGTAATATTTTTTCCAATATCTGAAGTAGGATATTAAATTGAAGAGGGGTCTGTTGAGATTTGAGAGGAGACTATAGAGAGGGAAGACCATGGATGCCATTCTATACCATCCGAACATACAGGAAGCTATTTTTATATTTTTTTATTCCACTAAAAGTGACCAAGGCTGGTTCGAGGTAGCACCAGAGAGAGCGCAAGATAAAATGATGGTATTGCTATAAAAAAATTATTTTTGTATTTGCAGCGATAAATGCTGGCGTTAGGTTGGCGTAATTCATGCTGGTTGTACAATATGAGACTATTGGTGAATTAGTGTTAGTTAGGTTGGAGATTTTTTTTGTTGACGGAGAGGGCGGAAATGAGAGATTGCCTCACATGGAATAATTTTCATGGTTTAGCTCTAATCAATTTCATAAAGCAATGACGATTTTTTATGATGATGAGTTTTCTAGTTGTGTGGAGGAGTCAAAAAGGCTTGATAAAGAATCGCCCATAGTAAAAAAAATATATAATATGCGAATGTGTCCTCCGCCGCTATTATGACCGTTCTTTCTGTTTACAGTTGAAAGTTTACAATTACATGTTTTTTACTGGGTACTCACTCTTTGGATTAGGGACACTAATGATTTGTGTGTCGCCTGTCGTTAATAGTGGAGTATCTGTTAACTCAATGCTTTGTCCTAGTGTTTTAACGACATGTTTTTCTAACTTAATGCTATCAACACGTATGCTCAACTAATTCATGGAAAAGGTTGCCTTGAAAGTGCTTGTACATTGAGAGCTGCTGTAGCACGTCCACTGTTGATTATGAAAAAAGAGAGATTTATTCGTTTTCGAACCATCTCTGCTTCAATTTGTAGTCTTTTGTCATCCAAGTAATTATCCAAGTTACAGCATGTCTGCTTGCTTAGTGGTACCCAACACAAAAGGCAAATATTACATTTGAAGCGTAGTCAAATTTATCTCAAACTTCTGGTGTGATATTATTCCTCGTAGAATATGACATCATATTTCCCCGTGCATGGCTATCCCATGCTTTTTTTATCACGTAAAAATGTTTACATTTTTCTCCGTTGCATCTGCATCGTCTTACATGTAGGTACATACTTTGTCAGTATTCATTGCACATGCAACACAGAAGCTAAAACTAAACATTTTATGTAAATGGAAAAAATAATCATCGACTCATCATGAATGACTCAATATTACCGTCTCATTATCAGATTGTCAATTTCTGCTCTAATCATCTCATCACTGACTGTTAAGGTACCTGGTTTTGCTTGTCGCTGACTCGTCTTCTTTGTTTATAATAAATCACCGATAAATACAAACACATTTTTAACAGTTAAAGCTTATTACTCATAGAGATTCCGGATAAAAAACAGAAACGAGGTAAAACAAAGCTTAAAACTTGTATACTTACTTATTCTACTCTTTAACCTCCAACCATTCTATCCTTTACTTCCCACAAAAAATCCGTTTTTCATAATACAATATCTAACATGCAACATTGTGTATTGAATGACCAAGACGAAAAAAAATTACGTAGTCATGCAAAGGAAAAGTCTCTTTACTTCTTATTAGCATATTTTGGTTTGGTTTTGTGCATGCACTCTACTGTTTGCACATTCTGCATTCAATATAAATTACGCTTTTGCAAATAAATTGACAGGAAGGAAAAAACACTCGGAAAGAGTTGAGGGCTGCGTTCTCAAAGTTGGGTTTACAATAGAAGAACAGTTGTTACTGTTTTCCCCTACTGAACAACGGAATATTATTATGTAGCGATATGGAATGGGAATTGTAACAACAAAACTGCAACATTTTGCCATGTCAAAATAAGCACCAAGCCGGTCATATACTGCTAGTAACAAGCATCATGATCGTCATGAAATGGAAATTAAAATTGGGGCGGTGACGCCGGTGGTACGGTATTGTAATGGCATTGCAGCATATATAACCGTTATATAAAGTTTGTATAGATTGAACTGTATTTACAACATTGCACAGAGCGTGGTTTGGTTATTACTTGAAATTTGCTCTTATATAGATGCTCATTGTAGCATGATTATTGTTAAAGTTTCCTCCAGCAGCAGCAAGAGTCAATAGTGAGAATGGTTTTAGCCTTGCTCCTAGTAATTTTTGCAGTTTGCTACTTGTTCCTATTGTTATGCTTACAACTGACTCCTAGTTTAGTACAACTTATGAGCTTTGTAGAACATGACAAGGCCTTTTCCCGAATTAAAACGTTTCCCTTGCTAATAATTCCTGCTTGCATGATCACGCTACGCCGCCATCCCATCGAAAAATCTCCGGATAGAGAGGAGTCATAAAAAATGCATGTATTTTGTTTTTTCACTTGGTTGGAAATTTGGGGATCGATAAAATAATACGGGAACTGTTTGTTAAAGAACCCTGAAGAAGAAAAGAATGGGCGACATTGCAAGTAAAATACTTCCCTTTGCATAGTTTGCATAGACCACACGGGATGTTAAAAAACAGTGGAACAGTTTTATGACAGCATCGTCGTCATATCATTTGGTGCATGCAGAAAGTAGACGGGCATTACTGGCAACTGGAAATTGAGTATGTAGTCGGCTGGAAAAAACATGGATTTTGTGTGTCATTCAAATAAAAATACTGACCATACACCTCTCAAACTGTTTTCCAATAGTGAACACATGGTCTGTAAATAACTGTAACCTGTTATTACACTGCATTATTTTAAGTGGAGTAAGAGCAATGATCCCATTTTCAATGAAGCTTTTAAATTTCTTTGTGTTTTCTGGAAGCATTTCCGATGCAAGCAAAATCACCACTTTTCGAGGAATAATTTTATGCGTTTACTATCCATTTTATAGATAAACTCCAGCAATTTACACGCAAATTTGCGATTTTACAGAAATCTAAGCCTTTGATAATGCAAAAAATATCCAGAGAGGATTACACCAACTGTCGGGTTGTCAGCTCCAAGTGACACTTTTTGGAAAGCTAGAGCTCTCTTTTCATTCACTCTCTTGAGTGTGGGATGCTCATTTTATTTTATGCATAATAATAACACGAGTATTTACAAACATGCTGAAAAGATAAAATTGCTCTGCATAAAAATGCAAACTATTCCTAATGTGAGTTTTGTTCTGAGACCTAACTACTAAAAATGAATGTTTATTACTATTATGGGAGAAAATATCTCTGGAATACTCTGATGAACTGAAAAACTTGCGCGTATGTTTCAGTTGTTGGAAGTTTTTAGACTTGACTCCAATTTTTACTGCAGTAGCAACAGCAGTCACCAAATACCAGTGTCATCACATCATTATCATTTTCCTGATAGGCTGTAACATTGCCATCCTCACTTTACAGTAAGTTTTTGGTTATGCAAGAGATGAATGCATAATCATAGAAATAGTAGAAGAGTGAGCATTGTGCCTATCTGTCTAAATATAATACAATAAAAGCCACTAATAAATGCTCATGTCTCTATTTTATCCCATTACATTTACAACTATACAACCTCCCATTTGACATTACCGCTTTTTGCTAAAGCAAAACTGAGCCCATCATTCTACTTCCTGATTAGAATAATAATGCGTCTTCCCGTCTCCTTTTTTCCTCATCTCCTTTCATCTATCTCTAACTATTATTATGTTTTCTGATGTATCATTGCATAGTCGACTTATCTTCTCTCCCAGAGTGAAATAATAACAAAGACATGACAAAATAGTGCCAAAACAAAATGTTGTTGGTTCATCTTCTTTATCTCCCTCTCCTCGGCACTGAAAAAAGAGCAAGACAACAACAGTAACACTCACACACGCATATCAAATGATCATTCAGAAGAAAATTGGAATGGAAACGGGATAAAAGGGAGGATTATCAGAGAAATGCCGCATAACAAAGTAAAAAAGTAGGATGCAAAGTTTTAGCAGAAGAATGATGTCTAATAGTGCATGAGAGAAGAAGAAACAAGACAGATGGAAGGTTTGTGTTTGTGTGTGTGTGCGAAAATTGCGAATATTTTTGTACGACATGATGACATGAGATATAGGAGTAGCCAACTATGTGTGAGGATTAGTTGTATCGATATCACCCAAAAAAACTGGGAGACAGACAGACTGTTTGTTTTAATGGTGAATGGTTGCTTGGTATGTATTATTTGCGATGCCATATGCCTTTCTCTTTTTTTCCTCCTTTGTTCTCCAAATTCCCACTTCTCTATGACGCGACGTTATTTGGGCTAAAAAACTGATCTGCTGCTGGTGATCACTAGCCAAATGGACAGAATAGAATATAATCTGTGAAGCAGATGAGAAAAAAAGTTTATTAGTTTTGCTTGCTTCTCATTTTCCTCATCCAAGTAAAGCCGTATGAATAAAAATAAGGATACACAAGCAGTAGGACAAGGGATTATGTTTCCTATTTCCCTGAGATTTCCTCGAGTAATTTCTTTTGCCTTGATGGCTAAATAGCCGACATCAACATGTATAGAGCTAGTTCAACCAACTGGTGCAGATGAAGCGTGTTTTGTATCGCAAAATTTTCTGATAGGGATCTCTTTTTTGTTTATTTCTCGGTGCTCATTTCATTGCTCTTGTGGTGCGGAGGTCACATTTTGAAAATTCGGGTTGAGGTCAGATGAGATATTATAGTATGCAGGCAGATCAGCAGTAGAGGAAAGTAGTCCTTGCCTGTCTTCTCTTTTGGCTTTTTTGGCTCCTGCGTGAATTATGCGTTTGCTTTGTTGGGAGTTGAGTAGAGTTACAAAAAACTACCGCATTGGCAGAGAGAGGCAGATGAAAGCAATGCTGTATCTCATCTGCCACATGAAAACCATGTTTACCTTAGTTTACGCAGACAAGTATGTAGGTTCGCCGAAAAAAAACTTTTTCCTTGATTGTGTTTTCACTGATGCATGCCATATTGCGCAAAAAAGAGCAGCAGCATGAGTATGAAAATGAAATGGAAAACGATAACTTGTTGTTTAGAACGAAGTATATTGTATGGATATCGCAAAGTTCTTCGCAGTAATAGTAATAATCTTGTGAAAAGATAATGATAATATGTGTTGAAAATCATACTGTTTTCTCTAATAATCGTGCTAATGCGCAAATTCTGCACATTCTCAAAACATGATCATTAACATCTGTGTCAAAATAGTATAGGAATGAATGCGATAATTTTTGTGCAAAAAATACTTGAAGTGGTAGCAGGGGCCCGATAAAGATGCAAGTATTATGGTTATTTTTCTCATTCAGTTTTTTGCAACATTAGCAAAACATTTGGCGACATCGCAGGACGATGGCAATGACTGCCTCCTTTCAATTTGTGTGTTTTTCTTCTGTATTCATTCCCTCTCAAAAAATTTTACTCGGTCATTTTCAGTCCTTTCCAGAAATAACCCATAATATATCAGATATGAATGCTATTAGAGTTTGATAGCTATATTATTTGATTTTCACGATGCATATAGGTGGCTGTAATTGACGATGAAAAGTATAAATGATTTATTTGACTTTTTGAACTTTTTGTAAACATTTGCTCGTTTACTGGTCGCAACTTATTGGTGATGTTGTTGATTTTTGCTCTCCAATATTTTATTTTTGAATCAATGTTAATGATATGAGTAAGGTTATTATGCCGCGGTCGTCAGTCGTCGATGCGGACGTTTGATGTTAGTTACAAC
This sequence comes from Willowsia nigromaculata, assembly GCA_034700605.1. Classification (NCBI taxonomy): domain Eukaryota; kingdom Metazoa; phylum Arthropoda; class Collembola; order Entomobryomorpha; family Entomobryidae; genus Willowsia; species Willowsia nigromaculata. The sequence continues at coordinate 23,604 of JAQIXX010000968.1, forward strand.
GTCCTTTCTGTGGATCATTAGAACTAGCAGTTAGTACTAGTCAATTATATTTGTGCAATGTGCATAGCAAATGAAATTATAAACACGCGAAAAAATACATAAAAACAAGCAAGGCCTATTCTAATAATCTATTACCGAACCCTTTCTAACTATCGTATTTTATGTTATGATTATGACTGAGCTTCGAGTTAATTTTTTCAGTTCTGTTGGTCGCATGCACAACATATTTTTTATTTGTATGTGTCCTTTTCTGCATGAATGACTGATTATGATTGTCACTAAAAATATGTCACAGGGTTTTTGTCCTCCTCCATGTATTACAATACGTAATATTGCACGTAATGTGATTCGATCTAGCTGCAAAAACTGCAATGCCAGCAAATTTAGCCTTGCGCAACGTTTTCGTCATGTTGCATGCCCAAAAGAATAAAATAATTCAAAACAATTGGACAAGGTTCTCCAAATCAAATAAAAAACCTTTTTGTAAATGCATTATACTGTACGTCTGCTCGTTATGGAAAAATGTCACGGAGAAAGAAACCTTAGAAATACAACAAGCTCAAAATACTTTACAATTCCAGCCTCAGCATATACTAGTAGTATTTTTCCAGGCCAGGCCAACTCAGGTCGTTTGCCATATAAACTCATGACATAATGCAAGCATTTCATAAACCTGTATGAGTATATTTGGTTTATTTTTTGCAAGTCACCACTTGTCTTGTCAGATTGCTTGAGCTATAAGTGGTCTATCCCGCTGACGGTGCAAGTTTCATGGCATAATTTCATTTAGAAACTATAACGGTATAATCTGTTGTGTTGCCGAGTTGTCGTGTTCTATCTTTCCCATCGTGATCACGTCTCTGTCCACTACATTCGTATTTTTTCTAGCTTCTTCTTCCAATAACCTATATGATGCAGTGTTATTGGAGAAAGAAACCAATAAAAAATGTATCCCCTTAAAATAGTCGCTTTCCTCCTATAAATATTATAAATAGCCTGTTTCTGTGTGACAAGCGGTATATGTTAGTGGTCGCGTAGTCTTCTTGCCTTGAGAAGAAAGGAGCCATTCAGAACTAATGGTTCAGGAATGGTTATCTGTTTCGTTCATCTTTTCTGTAGACGGCTAGAAGAGAGCAGGTAATCGATCACATGTTCCAATACTGCAGCAATATGGACAACACCTCTATCGCAATCATCAGTTATACTGATTCACGTACCTCTAGAACGACATTTTACTGCATGTCAGGTTTTTTTCCAACGCAGATCCTGCAAAAAATAGGAGAGAAAAACGCAGTAGTAATTGGCATGAAAATGTCGGATTTCATCTGCAGTCCAGTACAAATATAAATGCTTATATGATTTTATTGGCAGGAAAAAGCTTCTTTATGTGTAATTTTTTATATAACAGTAGGTATATATAAAAATTGATGGGTATATAAATGAATAAATTTACACAATGTAAATTTGTAGTTCTAGTAGTTTCAATAATTTTTATATATCAAAAATGTAAATTGTTAAGTACTGTGTCTTATGGCAATCACAAATGATGTGTGACAGTGAAATAAAGTTTCTTCCCCCCCCTGTGACCTGGCCTGCTCTACTTTTCTCTGCTCATCCATTTCTCGTGGCCAATCTTTTCTCCAGTGTTTTCCTCTGTATTCCCCATTTACAGGATGAGCCATAAATGAGCAAAACTTCGTTCAGGTGGTGGTGTGGCTGATAGTGATAATGTGCTGTCTTTGTTGATGATGATTGTTTGTGAAATATATATGTTGTGATATGATGGTGGTGTGTGCCAAGTACAATTGTTAGTTTTGGCTCATCTCATAATATCATGCTGGTGTAGAGATAGTGGGGTGCCATGCTGTATGGGCTTATATAGAACCGAATCATATATAAATCCGTTATTACTATCACGCTTTTTATCACCTTTCATCATCATCGTCTCATGCTTGTTTGGTCGTTGTCATTTCGTATCATTAACATAATAATTTTCCATGCTGTAGTGCTAATAATAGGTATATCTAGCTACCTATATAACCTTTACCTTTTCATATGATTTTCAACGGTTCATCAAACTTTTTCTCGTTATCTTTTCCAACCAGCAATAAAATTATTTTATGATGATGACGAGGAGGAGGAGGATACTGGGTGGGAGACACGTAGATCACAGCTTAATATTGATTACTAGGTAGAGATATGGAGCTTCAGCTACTGTATTGCCTTGGGCTATAATGAATACTTAAAATAAATGATAAATTAACGAGTGCATAATATGCAATCATCATAATAAATGATCTCTGACCATCAAATTTACCCCACCCGCACCCACGTTTAAGGTCTTCCAGACGACAGAAATTATTGTTTCTTGTGCATCTAGAACACACCTCTATTGAGACAAGACAATCCCATCCGATCTTATATTTATCTGTCACATCAAACTTTGTCATTTTCTTTGCAATTAAAAACTTTCCAGATTTATTCAGAAATACGTATCAAGTGCTCTATAGATAAAAACAACTATATATGCACGTAGCTAAATGCCTAGATTGATAGTTTTAATGCAATTATTCATCACGCTAACAAGTTATAGTAAAGCATGTAATAATGGCGTGCAATAAGAAGTAAACTGGTATAAAACTACATGAATTAGCATATTTATCCAAAGTTGCGTCACACACGTCTTGTTTACAGCGATTAACTTTGTACAAATGCAATTAATTAATATTCGTGTGATACTTTCCACCCTGGAGACCGTGTTCTACTGTCATCAACTTTGTTTTTCTCCTCGTCAAGAAGAGGAAAATCTAGAAAAGTTCAAGGTATTTTTCATTTTCCTATGAAAATCATGCGATTCCACTATACTTTTACTTTTCTGATGTAGCCGACCACGTAAAGCCAAAAGCCACTTTATAGCCACCGCTGATAGAATATTTTCATAGTGGCAACCACGTAGTTTTATAGTTTTTTCTAACATTTGAAATGTAGCTGCATAAAGAAATACCAACTTTAACCATAAGTCAAAGTCCATGTCATATCTTTAGAGAAATGCTGCTGTTTTTTGCTTGCACCTTACCAACCACACTTCTCACAGAGTACATCTGATTGTGTCACTTGATAAGGGCAATAACTTCCATGAATGGACAGCAAGTCAGCAAGAATCTACATAGCTAAAAGCTCCCATAATAATATCAAATTATAATACATGAACGTTGATCCTATTATGTATTTGTACTGTACAATTTTTATAATATATTCAATAGTTGTGGAAAACCTACTTAAAGATATGTGCATACACTATTTTTTCCTCTATTTATTCCACATTTTACTACCTACCTACAAGCCACTTTGGTTAATATAATATTTAATGTGGAATGTGGACTCCTACGACGAGCCACAAATAATGAGATAAAAACGTTTCTGGGTTGAGTGACTGATAAAAACAAGAGCACAGTGAAGCCCGTGAAGCAATATGCCTTTTCCATATTGAATCACTGTACCGAAGAAAAGAAGTTGAGCATTCAATGAGAAAAAGTCAAAGCAGAAGGAATGAAAAAAAACCTCTCAATTTATTCATTTTCTTCTTCTTTCATTCATTCATTCTCATCGTCATTGAAAGAAAACTCTTAATATTCCAAGAGTAGCGCACTTGACTTTACACTAATTTCTTGAGTTGACTTGAATGATTTTATTGCATGCAAAATAGGTGCATGTCTTTGTAAAAAAAATAAAACTTTTAACAAGCGATATAATACCATCAACAAGTATCAAGTAGCTGAAGTATGTAAAAGATAATAATGATGGATTACTTCTTTTAAGTTCTTTTAAAATGTGTTGTAACACATTACAGGCCTGTTAAAGACATTCCATACGTCATTAGCACAAACAAATAAACTTCTTCAAAATATCTTCCTGAAAAATATTAGCATCTACAAAACAAATAATAAAAACATTTTCATGCAAAAAAATTTCAAACATGAAATGAATCTGACCAATGCAACCATAAAATTATAGATGGTGCTGCATATCCCATTATCCTGCAAAAAAACTGATCTTGCGTGCTGATTCCGCTGCAGTTTCACTGGAACTCGTCTTTCTAGTTTTTTCCCATGATGCATGCAGACCAGGTATGTGATATGTAGGTATGTAATGTCGATGTGCTCACCTTAATAGCCATAATAACATGCACATCATGCCCATATACCTTTTCTTTCTTAACACCAGGCAAAAAGCGCGACTTGGCTCAGGTGAGTAATAAAAAGTGGCAGAAAGAGAGAGGAGAGAACAAAGCCAGCAAAGCCACCCATACCAAATGGTATAAGCATCCTGTCCTGTCGTGAATACTGACAGCTATTTTACCTATACGTTGATTATGAGGTATGGGATGATACATATTTTTTGGTACGAACGACCGTTCAAGGTTTTCTCGTCAAATGTGGTCATTACCCAGCACTCAGCGGCGGCATCATCATCATAACCATTACCACTACCACTAATACGATTGCAATCGGACTTACAGCTCGCTGGATTGGATTGGATGCTGATGGAATGATGAAAAAGAAGGCAGAAAAAAGGATGTAAATTCTAAGAAAAAGACGCTGCCACAGTCGCTGCTCCTCGTTCTCCTCTACGCTTCGTTATGAAAATGCTCCCCTTTCTTTGTCAGAGAGAGAGAGATCTCTTTTCTTTGTGATTACATAAGTAACTTGGTCGCAAAAAATAGAATTCTTCACATTTGAGTATTTTGAAGCTGAAACCAAGCCTTTTACTCCCCAACTCAATCCAGGATGATAATAATTACAAGCTAAAAAATTAGTAGGAGCGACGACAGGATTTGTAACTTGTTGAAATATAGATTCACATTTTATGAGCAGCGCAGCGTCGTCGTCATCATCATCATCACCACTCGCATAACGAATCAAGGTAGATGATTTTGTTGATGATTCATCATTTCCATAAAGCCATACAATCACACAAGTGCACTGCATGTTCATGCATAAAATGCTATGTAAATTCATTCTTCTTGCTGCTATTATTATCGTCGACATGAAGACGACGAACTACCTTATAATAATATGGTAGGTAGACTAACAGGTAAAAAATGGAGTTTTTTATTTTCTGGAAGTCATTGCCTCAAAAGTGAAGGTTAACAATGATAAGTGAAGTTTCGTGCAGCAAAGAGCTTCTGTTGCTACAAAACATCCAACTTTTCTGCAAAAATCTCAACAGCAGAAAAAATAATTATTTCCTTGCGTATGATATAAATGACTATGGATGAAGGATGTATCATTTCATATATTGCATAAAACCTAGTAGTAGTCTAGTCTATTCATTGTTGAAAATCTTTTGTCCATCTAAACTCCAACCACAGAACAAGGTACATGTAATAGGTACGCATTCATGTAGTAACATTGTTTTCAAGCGTTCCTGCATCCGTTCTCCATCAAAGTCGTGATGATTACCATCATCATAATATAATAACTTTTTATCATCAACTTGGTTTTTTCTTTAGAAAAGTGAATGGGAAGGATAAAAGAACATAAATGGATGTTGTACATTTTTGAAAATGTCTATGATCATTTTCGCTGATTGTGGAAGGAGGAGAAGGAGGTTGACGACAAAAAGAAGTCAAAGCCAAAGTCAAAACAAGTGGGGGCAACAAGTGCGAGTTGAAACGGAACAAAAAATTAATTGTGATAATCCTTTTATATATTTTTTTTAAACAGACAAGTGCAACAGCAATGAACCTGTCAAGTTACCTGTCTTTCGCTAACAAAAACAAACAGTCTTCTTCTGGTTGTCTTAAATCATTTTATTAAATGAAATTCAAGCAGGTGTGATTATTAAGTAATGCAAAGGAGCAAAGTAATGCATTATGATCACCGAAAACTCGGTATTGTTCCGATTACATTTACAGGTAGCTCATTATGCTTTTACCACCAGCAGAAAAACAACTTAAAACTATTTTATCAGATAATTTTCATCACTCTCTTTTACTTTCATTGAGTGAACATTCTGCAGCAAACAAGATTATTAAACCACCAACCCAGAATGAAAGATAGGAAGAGACAAAAGGCGTATATATGTGTAATGATAATAAAAAACACAATACTATAAATGCCCAGAAGAAGAGAAATAATAATATTTAGTATTATGCAGCAGTAAAATAACAATAGAATGTACTCAAAATGCAATGTAAATGATCATCATCATTTTTTCATGGTTGAGGTGAACCGAGTGCGAGAGTGACGAAGAGATAACCTCCTCTCCTGTACCAGCAGCAACATCAGTACCACTACCGCTGCTGCTGCTGCTACATTTTGCTGTTGATCATGATTACGATTACGCGAAAAATCCTAATAAAAGTTTTTTGCTAAAGCTGCGAGAAAAACTGAAAAATAAATGTTGAACAAGCTTAAAATGTAGATGGAAACTGTGTACCGCCTATATAGTCTGGTTCTCTGATAAACAGGCGCATTATTCCTTAACTAATGTGTAGTTCCTTCCTTGTGGTTTGGTTTCGTTTTTCGTTACTCATGTCATGTTGTCGACGAGTGTACAAAAGTTACGTATACACAAGATGTGAGAGATGATATAATCCTTTCACAGTAAATGAGTAAAGCACCAGCGTATACATAATACATGCAGTAGCGCTTAGTTTTCTAAATAGGAATACAACCACCACCACGGTAGCAGCAGATGTTGAATTTTAACATTTTTCCTCAAAAACTAAACCACCTCTCTGAAAATGTGTATAATAATGAGAATACCAAAAAGTAGTGCAGAAAAAGCTTATAAAATAGCATGGACGAGTAGTATGAGCTCACACAAAAGTTAAAATGATTTTCACATATTTCTTCCCTTTGAGCAAAAAAAGTAATCTGAAAATGGCAAAAAACCACCACGGCAAAAGTTTTAAGGTGGTTGGTATTACAGATCTCTGATCTACTACTGCAGCATAGTATACCTACATGTATGAATATGAACGTATGCATATGTGTACATGGTTCACTCACATTATTATTACATCTCTCAGAAAACTCGCATTATCATCATCATCATCTCACAACTCTAGAGACTTTTGCTGGTAATGTTTTTCACTCGCTAAAAAACAGCCTGTTTAACTACGACACACCGTCATTTGCTTATTTGGCTTGTGGTCGGCTCCACACATTTTCGCTCGCTCTCCCTTTCTTTCAGCTTTTTCAGTCGTTTCAAAGCTTCTAGAATGTTCAAACGCAATGTATGGAGCAAGTTTTTGAGTAGAAGAGAGGGAGAAAATGACGATGACGACGGACAAAAGCTGAGGACGATGATGATGACCAAAAAGAGAAGGAAAAAAATAGTAGAGTTGAATGTACGTGCCCCAATCCATCCATCCATCTCCACTCACTCTCTTTCTCTGTGTATATTTATCCATGTCTTTCTAGACTCGCTATGCTACATTAGCATGTAGCATACACGTATATTTATCCATTATTAAGGTTATGACAACAACCGGGTTTTTTTCCACAGGATACCTATTTATAATTTACATGAGGAATTGTAGTAGAAACGACAACGTGCATCTATTGTGAGCAAAGAGAGAGAGAGGTTGTTTGTGAGTGAAAAACGGGGAGAATTAGTAAAAAATGTAAAGCTATATGTTATAGACATTTATAAGAAGTAGGAGTGCAATGCCTACAGTAGAATTCCTCTATACCGGCACCCCAAGGGGAAATTTAATTTGTATCTTATAACGGAAATCCGTTTTAAAGAAATTCCCTCTATAACGGCTTTTGTACGTTATAACGAAATTTTATGAACACGAGTTTATATTGGCTTTAATGAACAACATTAGGGCAAAATAATTTCTTTTTGTAGTTGGTTTACCTTAAATTGGAGCCTTTTGGTCCTTAACTCCTTTCACAACTTCCAAAAATCTCACTAGAAGGAACGTAAAGTGTTTGTTTTTCAATGGGAAATAAGGAATCGAGAAATTCAGCCTTCTCAGTCTATTGTCTACCGTGTCCGTACATACCAACAACAATGTTCAATGCATAGGACAAACGCATATTATGAGTTCAAAAATGCCTCTCCATTGGGAATTTTAGGTGCCGTTATAGAGAGAATAAAATGTATGGGGTTATATGCGAAGCGTACTTTCAAATATGTATTTTATGGAGGAAATCCGTAATAGTGAGATGCCGTTATAGAGAGAAAATTTTACATGTAAAATCGAAGGGCGGTATCTGACCCTGCCGAAATAGAGGAAAGTCCGTTATATCCAGGTGCCGGTATAGCGGAATTCTACTGTATTTAAGTGGAATGAGGTGTTGCTGACTTGTATATTTTTTCACGGGAGAGAAAGAAAAGAGAATGTTGCCAAGTCAAGGTGTACAATTTTTTTGCGAGGAAGAAAAGAGCGATAAAAAAGCTGTAAGTATGACGGCAAATGATGATCGTGATCATGATGATGAAAGAAGAACGGGGGAAATGGACTAAAAAAGTGAAGAAAAAGGTGAAGACATGATCATCTCGCTTATTTAGGAGAATTGCCTTAATGAATGCCTAACTCTATGCATATAGAATCAAGTGATATGTACATATGATATGCAGCATATAGTATGCTGTTATTATTGTCCAAAAAACCTACTGCTTGAAAACACACTTAATTATAATGATAAAGTACTAAAGACGCAAGCCCAAGCCAAAAGAACCAGTAACTCTGCAGATGTGGAAGAGGAGGGTACAAGGTACAAATTGAAATTTGCATAAGATTCTTGCATATAGGCTTATCATTTTGGTCTGCTTGGTATCTTCTTCATTTCTTTTTTACCTTTTGGGTTGATTAGTTGGATAACACTGCGGCAGTAGGAGTACTAGTTATTGTGTGGTATTTAGTAGTCCTCTCTTTTGGTCTGCCTTGTTTTCATGTCGTTTTCGGTAGAGAATGAAAGTGAATTAGTGAGTTCTCTCGACTTGACTTGTATGACTTTGGCTTTCTGAGTCCAGAAAGTCTAGTCAGTCTGCATCAATCGACTTGGTCGCTGGCCTGGTCATGTTCGTTCATATGACATGCCAAACATGTAGAGAAGCAGAAAGAGAGAGATATAGGCATATATACAAATTATCATTCATTCTGAATGTGACCTGACTTTTTTATATTTCGTCTTCTAATGTCTTGTAACCAAATAAAGGCGTTGTTCACTATTCCTTTCCCTCTGCGAAAAGCGAAACCTGCCAAACTACCTACCTATTATACAGAGATGAAATAAACGTTCTAATACTACTCATTCTGCTTTTTGCCTGCAAGATTAGACATGTATATTATGATAGCTTGTTGTACGTCAACCTACATAATAGGTACATATAAACAACGACAGCAGAAGAAAAGCCCGGCTTAATGAAGGAACATGATGATGTCTCCCATAATGTCCGTCTGTTTCCCTATAATAAATTTTTGCATAAATAAATAGTTCAAATTATAGGAGCCAGAGAAGTAACTACTCTAGAAAAATAACAATGAACAAAGAAGAGAAGAGACACACCAGTCAAGAAAACTACCGCCACATACCGGAGGGGATCCACCGAAAAAATAAGGCCAAGTCAAGCCAGTAGAAAAAAAGCTCTTTTGTGACTAGCAAACAAAGAAAAAAATTTTCTGCGGTAATAATGCCACTATACCACAATAATAAAAAATAAAGATGAAATGTACAATAATCATCATAAAGAGACCATAACGCAGAGACCAAGAATGAGAAAGAAGGGGAAATTGTTTCATTTTCATCGTTTTGCAGGTTCTTCTCTCCTCATCTCTTGACTTCTACACCAAATAGTATAGGACGTTGCTTTGAGAAATAATGTGACAAAGAAATGAGCATCCATATATAATTTTACAAGAGAGTACTTTACTCTCTGAGAGAGCAAAAAATAAGAATAAAATCAGTGGTGCCGGCAGCAGCGTTTTATGCTCGGTTGGTTAGATGGACGAAAGGAAAATTACCAGCGTTTGCGTTCTTCCCCACCAGTGCTCTTGCGTCTTCTCATCTGCAACAACGCCACGCAAAGCTTAAAAACTTGACTTGTAATGCGGCATATTACTACATACACAACAATCATCATGAGATTCTCTTTTCTGTCTGTAGTCTCTAGTTTTTACTTTTCTTGAGACGACAGTGGTTTTTGCCGTACTAAGAGAATGAGACAGCGAAAATGCGAAGGGAAAAAGGGAAATGAACAAAGACGACAGAGAAGATGCGATAAACTTCTCTCTCTGTCTGCTTTTACAGCACAACAGTCTTCTTCACACATTTATAATGTCATAATGAGATTACATTTCGCGACGCTTTTACTATACTCTCGCACAAAACGCCTCACAGTTGAGCATGTACACTTTTTCATTCTCTCACACAGCTTTTCTCAGAGAGAAAAGATGAGTTAAATGTAAGGAGATATGTGTGTGCGCTTATTATTACATAATATTCAAACACTTTAAACTATATCTCTTTATGTGACACGGTACAGTTGAAACGAGCACGTTCCCTCGTAATATTCATTGCTTTTTTAGACTTTTAAATTTTTTTCTCTTCATTCTCATCCGAAGACCCTCTTGAAATTCAAGCAATATTATTCCTCCCATATAGTCTCTGAGCGTTTCCTTCGACAAAAATATATTATGTAGTTAAGCCCAGCCAGTCAAACTGACTAGACACATTTTCTTAACTTTTAACAGCAAAAATATCCATATTCTCCTCATCATCTTCTTCATCATCCTCCGCAATAAAGTAAATTATTATGTGCTTCATCTCTATATAGCCAATGCGCAACAAAAAAAATATGTGCCTAAACTTCGTTTAGATGATCTCTTATAAAAGATTCCACAAAGAGCAATAATATTATATCATTGCCTTCATTACGCTCTTTATGTACTTATTTTTTTCTATTATGTTATGCATGTATATATGCCATATACATACCAGTCTTTTATTTTATTATTAAGTAAGGCAGAGAATGTGATGCATGCATGCATGCAACTTACACAAAACTCATGTTGATGATGATGATGATAGTCATCACGATAAAAAAATTGTTCGAGTCGGCCGACTACCTTAGTTGTTCAGTTCACCGGCCGAATGCTCTTCGCCAATGTCAGATGTAATAGCCGAGGAGAGAGAGAGAGAGAAGAGTTTGAGCTGTGGTTTGGTTTGGTTTTGTTGTTGAGAGCAGCACCAAAAAACACCGGAGGAGTTGAGTGCCACTGCCATTGCTCATATTATAATGATAATCATGATCCCACTAGAAACAACTAGTGCTGCGATAGACACTAAAATCATTATTTTAGCATAAAATGGTGTATGATGATATACACATTTTTTGTGGGGGACATGACACTGAAATAACAAAACGAAACAACACTGAGACTGAGACCATATTAATTTTCTTTGTTCACATTCGTTACGAACCCAAACCACTTCCATTTCCATACAGGATGACGATTAGAGAGGTGATGTGTGTGAGAGAGGATGATCTGATCTCCATCATATTACACAGGAATGAACGATAAAGTTGCAGTACAAAGCAGCGTGATGCAAATAGATACACAAATGATTCATATACATGTTATAAAATCACTTCACTTTTCATCCTCATCACTGCCATCATTACCGCAACAGAAAAAGACGAGTATGAAGTGAATATATTATATGAACATGGCATTTTGATTATCATCGTGACGACTGACGAGAGGCTGGTGGTGATGTGATGGGAAGAAAATATGAAAAATCTCAGCCTCTTCGTTACTACACAATATGAGCTTTGTGAAAAGAAAGCATTTTTTTCAATTGTGAAGATGATAACAAGTGGTATTTTATATATTAAGGGAAAAAGTTGAAGAAGAAATAAAATATTATAGTCGAGAGGAGAATGGAATGTTTTTGTGCTGTTCAAGCGCTTAAAAGCGGAGAATACCTATGATGAATGCAGACAGATGTATTTTTTTTGCACAGGTGAGATACATGCATGGAAGTTGATGCGGTGAAAAAAAGTGCCAGAAGGAAAATAGCCATAAAAAGAGTAGTAATCAGGCAGAAGAAGAAAAGATGCTCATTTTTTTAACAACTTGGGTCGTCTTTCTTTGGAACATACATTCGCTCAGCATGTGATTCTATATTATTTTAATATGATGACGATAATGATGAGTGGATTCTTCACAAAGACTTTTTTACACAATTTCTTTGTTCTGCTCCCATCATAATTATTATTTTCTGCTTCTTTAACTTCTGTCTCTTTTCATTGCTGATTTTTGATGTGGTTTCTCGAGAAATGTTTATTCTATTTTTGTTTGTCTTTTCAGTTTTCCTCTCATTTGAGTGTGGATTCCTTTCTCTCTGATGAATTCTTTGATTTGGTAAGAGACGCGGTTCCCAATAATTCCAGAAGAGTGGATGTGACTTTTGATGGTTTGATGGTACCAGTGACGGGAGGGAGAGAACTTTTATGTAATCAATGATTTGCCGTTGCCAGCAACCAAGCCAAAAAAGCAGAATCAACACTAACAAAAGATCCTTTTGCCTTTTTTTACATTTTGAATCGTCATCCCACAGAAAGATTTTCTTTTATGGTGATTTGAGTTGGTGATTATTAGTGGATAATAGAAAATATATTGATGTGGGGGATTCGGCTATTTCGATTTTTTGGTGTAGTCGCATATTTGATATTACATCCCAACACCAACAAAATGATGTTTTCTATAATTTGTTGTATGAAAACTACACAAAACTACAGTGATATCAATGATGGCATTGATATTGCTTTCATGACTCTTTTTACTGGGCATTTTCTAGAAAGCACGGATGGCTAGTCGTATTTTCAAGTCAATGTCAACTGACGCGGCTTGTCGTTTTGGTTTTTTTGGTATTTTATTTTTGGTTTTTATCTCAAGTATACAAAAATAATATACATTATAATAGCCAATAGTCCACTATAAATAGAAGAGCGATATATATTACAACATCGACATTTTAGCATTTAGATACAGATCGTTAAAGCAAAAAAATACTGACTGAAGTGATTTCTCTCTGGTTTGTTGGCGTCTCTTCATGCTCCTGCTGCTGATGATGTTGATGGTTTTACGTTTGGGGATTTTGGAGAGAAAATTGGAAGCGTTGAGAATGAGTCTAGAGTCTAGAAAGGAGACGCAATTGAGCAGTATGTACAACAGTGAGATATACGAGATGGATGGAAAAGTTAACTTTTGTTTTTAGACTGATATATAGATATCTGCGTATATTGAAGATGTGGAAGTTATTTCTCTCTTTCAACAAACATGACTTGTTGTCTTGTCCTCTGCCAGTACAAATTTCTTCTCTTTCTTCATGTTACTAACCGAGAAAATTTATCTAGCATAGCAGCAATATCAGCAGAAAAAAGATGTTTCAGCGAGTGGGCTGTTACACACGATCATCATGATATTGGGATGATTAAAACGAAGTGATCTCTGAGAGAGTAGACTAGAGTGTCTTATTGTCTTTGCTACTGATCTTTGAAACGCTCTTTTGCAGAGGACAATTATTGGTTGGGAGGACACACAACAAAAAAAGACAATGACTGTGTGTGTGAGATCACGATTGTGGGGAGAGCTGCCTAAAAAGCTATTTCACTCTGCCAAAAAATAAGAAATTATTCGTCTTCTTAAGATACAGATTGGATTTAGTTTTTATATAATTTTATATCATTCTTTGAGATAAAATGAGATACAATCATTTGCTTCTATTTCACTTTATACTTGGAAAGTTTTAAAAGGGATTTTTTCAAACGGAAGATTCTATTACAAGACAGACGAAATAACGAAATTAAATGACTTTTTAAGAAGCCTTTACAGTTGCAATTTTTGAAGATTCCTCAATTCTGAACATACTGAAGAAATTATACTTAAACTTTTAGTGCCACTGCTTTATAGTGTCTTTTGTAAGTAGACACACATGTGCTCATAAAATCGCTGGTTCAATGATAATAAAAAATTTAAAGAAACAGATCAATGCATCTCTTATGATATGAAGATGTGATTTAATCAAATGACACATGAGCTAGAAGACGGAAGCAGGAGCGCAGACACGAAGAACGCAAACCGATTTCTATTCCACTGGTTTATATGGATTCGTGTATCTGTAATCCGTATCATATCATCATCATGGCATTTGCTACTTGGTTTTACAATTTGAGACTCAACAAGCAGAGTAAAAAATGCAATCTGTAAGAAGATAGAGCCCACGCCGTTTTTTAAAGCCCACAAATTCGAATTATTTTACTGCATCACGACGAAACGATAGACTCACGTAAAGTACGTTAAACTTTTTTACTCCTTGCATGCGTGCTTTTATGCAAGTGTAGCAGTGATGGTGTAAATCTATCCACCACCGCAAAAACTTCATGTCATCTTCTTTCATGGCTTACGACTTGTCAAGTGAAATGAAAATGGTGAGATGCAATCATAATATACTTTTTTGCTACTTCTTTTTAAACTTTATCTTCATCTCTGCAACAACTTGTCTTTTGAAAGAGAGAGCTTTTTCCTACGAAAACTTCTATAAAGACGGGAAAGGAAAAGAGACATCTCATCTGGGAAAAATCTTGTAGCTTCTTCTGCTTCTGTGGGTTTTCATATGTGACATGTGGCATATGGAATCATCGTCGTCCCCCCAGCCTGGTGACATGCTTCGTTTTTTTCTCTCCTTTGAAAACGGGTAATCCACCTTCTCCCTTTGACTTCATTGCTCAATTTTAAAACAGACACAAACTTCCTACTTATCATGGAAATTGCTGCGTATGCATATACCTAAAGTACAGCAAGGAAGTGCATTACCTATTAAAATTATTTGTATCGATGATCACAGAAATGGCTGCGTCGGTTTTCACAAGATAATATTTTCTTTCCACTTCCTTCTAGACGAAAAACAGGACGATACCATGAAAATAACGTGGAGTGAGTCCCGATGCATATAGGTATACTTATATAAGCTTTAACCCTTTCGCTTCAACTTGCATAGTCGCCTCTTCTCCTCGCTTGTTACGCTTTTCGACATGTTACGCTGCGTACGTACAATATGACAAGATAATTGTCTCCTTCCTTCCTTTGTAAAGTTCATACCTATCTATATGCTTCCACTAGTAAAAGGAAAGGGTTGAGTATGATGATGATGATGAGACACAATCAGGAAGACCTACAACGAACACGAAAAATATACGTAGGGATTAAATCGAGCCACAATACATTATTTTCATCATTTTGTCCAAGCTCTTTATACCGAGCCACCATTATACTCAGCTGCAACCACTTTTTTATAATGTTTCTCCGCTCCTTGTGAATCGATGATGATGACGATCAGCTTAACATCTAATTTTAGGCTATGGTCTCCTCTTGGCAGGATTTCTGCGTTCAAGGAAGTTTATGCAATGCAGTGTGGTATAATAAGTAAAAGTGTATCGGAGAGGAAAGGAATGCAAAAAAAGTTGCTTTGATTCGACTCAATGAGCTATTTTGTGTGATGTCTACATATTTTCGAACTTTGGATGCATTCCTTTTGATCAAGAAGTATTATAAGTAGCTATCGAGTAGTAATTTTTTTCAACTGCTTTTCTTCTTTGCAAAACTATTTTTCCCAACTCAACTCATGCACAAGTGCACAAAGTACAGCTGTGTAGTAGTACTCTCTGTGTTCATTATGGAATGCTTTGTGCAAGAAATCGCTGTATTGGCCCATCCATTAAAATTACACATTTACTTTTGCTCTCTTGTCATAGGTATATTGTAATTGCAGAGTCAGATGAAGAGCAAAAAGTACAAAGCGAAAGAGTGGAAAAGAATTTTAATCTAATTTACAAAGAAAAGAACTCTTTTTTATTCCCTAGTTCAAGTTTTTGTGTCGTCTGCACTTTTCTGTTACACAGCAAAATTACATAACACTCTTGAACAGTAAAGAACACTCACTTCCCAACTGCTATTGCTATCAACTCCAAAATTGTCTGTCATTATTTTTATTATTATTATTATATATAACTATACCGGCTATAAAAGAATGAGAAGCAAGCAGATATTTTCTGTCTAGTCAGCTTTTGAATGGGCCAAGAATCTCAAAGCAAAGCAGAAAAAATAGTTTTTTTTGCGTGTGTATGAGAGCGTGAGTGGAAGCCGGCGAGCAAGCATTAAAATATTTGCAATGCGTTGCATTTAATGGAATTATTATTGCTAAAAATATAATCAAATGTCTAATAATGAGTATAAATGTGTAAGTATGCCTATTTTATACTGCATTCCTACGGTTTCTTTTAGAAATGTTTTCCATGATTCATAAATGCGTTTAAAACCCTTTCGGTTCGTTATCCTCCGTCTTTCCCGTAAATTATATTCTTCTCATAGATTAAGCATTATTATGGTTAAATTGCATGCAGTATTGTGCAGGGAATGGTGAAAAACATATTTTGTAAGAGAGCAGTATATGTCATGATAACCTTCAATGCTACTTAATTCCAATAATAGTAATAATCTGTCATTGACATTTAGAATGGTATTACGCAAAGCAATAGGCAATAGAGCTGCGCTGTTAGCTGTTGCGCAGTGAAGATGACAAAGATAAACAGCGCGCATATTGGTATAATAGTGTCTTGCAAGACAAGAGGAGAAATGAACTCTTATGCAGTTTATTTTCCTTTTGCCTATGAGAATTTTCACTGAAGAATGAGATGACGACTACTATACCGTTTTATGTCTTGGTAAGAGTTCACGGCGATCATGATCGTAAAAGATACAATGTTGTTGTTATTCTCTGATTTTGATGAAGATGAGGCTGCTGCTCCTGACAGGTCAACAAAACACTCATAAGTCAACTCATTACATGTATTTTCTCCATTCCATCTCAAGAAACCTCTTTTTTCAAGAAAAAATAAATGTATTGAGATAACCGTATTTTCTCTTCAATTATAACGTGACCATGTGGGACTTTTTTTCTGAAGTATGAATTTTCTATGCAAGGCAAATAATGATATGGTATAGCACCTGTTCTTCTTCTTCCTCATCCTCCAATTTTTCATCAATCTCAGGCAATAATATAGACAAATGATGCTGACGTGACTTTAAGAAAAACGCAGAAATCTACAGTAGAGGAGGAGCAGGAAAAGGGAACATTCTGGCCATTTCTCTGAAGAAAATGCGAATTGAATTCATACAGGTATAAAAACTTTTTCAACATCCTACCACCCATCCAATTTCCTGGTGTGCGGATACATGTATGATTATGATTATGTCATCTGCATGATACTCTAGAACGTGAAATTAGTACTCGAATGAATTTTCTATTGCATCGTCAAATAGAGTTCAGTGAAGGGGAGTAGTAAACAAAACACCTTCCGGCTTTGCAGATGAAAAACCTAAAAAGCTCATCCTCATCTCTCTCATGTCAAGTCAGAAATACAGCATGCCTGCCTAGCCTACCTACTAAGCTGTCTCCTATATAATACATAAATCCATACAAAAATGCTAAGGAATGTCTGTAGTTTGTACAACTCCTCCATAAAAACATATAATCCGCAAAATCATGATGATTTGTTGTGGTGTTAGTGCTCTTTTCATAGGATGATGATGAGGATGATTTGTCATAATCTCTTTGTCTGTCTGACATGAACTGCTCACATCACATTTTCATTTCATTCCCCCCAGAGATCCCCACACATACTTTGAGCACTCACATTTTCAGCAATGTACATGCAACCATATAGCCAACCAACAGCAGCCTCAAGCATAATCATCAATTTTTTTCCTTTCTTTTCCCCAAGAAAAATTTACCATTTTTCTCACTTCTTCAATTCAGCCTCTGGTCCTGTTCACGGCAACGCGAACTTCTTCTCAATGCATTCATTTTCTGCGTGCCATCATCATCTCCGAAGAAAAACACAAATTGCATGTAGAAAACAAGAGAGAAGGAAATAAAAAGATCATTTCAAAGTCAGATAAAGCATCATCATCGTGAACAACAGAGAGAAGAAAACATTGCTATTGCATCATCATCAGCCTAAAAAGCCACCTCTCACACAGTCAATGTTTTTGTGTACTCTATGATAAGCCGAAAGATGATGTTAAAGACGGTTTGGAGCTTGGCAAAATGAGGAAGAGCTGTAGCAAAAATCACATTTTTCTTTCCCTTTTTTCTTTCCATTTAGCAAGAGAGTACATGGTAGCATATATAGTGAAAGATCATTATATCAGCATTATAGTAAAGTGCCAGTGCCAGAACATTTCGCAGCATTTACAGAGATAAAAACACTACACAATTTTACTCGTTGTCGTCGTCATGTCCTGGTTTGTTGATGATCATCATGAGAGAGAAGAGAGGAGGAGGATGACGATGATCGTCATGGCCAGGCCGCAACAGCACCAGAAAGAACAGAGTTTCTTGAACCCATTTTTATTATTATTATTATGTATGAAATTTTATATATTAAAATTTTGTGTGTTATGTGATCACGCTCTGGGTTTTGTTTGTACAGTGAAAAGTTTGCAGAAAAAAAGTTTTTAATAGAGAAAATACGATATATTGTATGTATGGTGTGTTATGTGTGTACAATGTCGTGCGTTACGTCTCATTTTTTCCACTTTAAAAAAGCACACACTCTCACAGACACACACAGTCATTATTATGATTAGCAGAGAACGAGGAAAAATGCAAGAAAAATGAGAAAATATGTATGCAAATATGCACGAAAAATCGGCAAAATA